>MU213126.1:147522-158907 GCA_018584345.1 Thuja plicata | reverse complement strand
CAACTTACTAAAAATAGAAAGTTTCCATAAATAGCAGCTCTGCACAAGGTAGCCCTTATTGAAAAGAAAACAAAAATATTTTTGGGTGATGCAAGATTGCCCTTACACCCAAGATGCTCCTGCATCACTCCACCTCATGATTTGCACAAACCAATCCATCAAGCAAGTCTTCTTGCCTCTGCAATGTACAAATTTCTAGCCAGAATACCACTGTACTCGCCTAGGACCTGCTTGAATAAATAGCTCCCCTGCACACAAAAACTCTAAAATCCATATTTACACTATTTACAAAGTGTCCTCCTTGATCCCAAGTGGCCATTGAGTTTCAACCACGAGAACTCAAGAAGGAGCCATATTTACATGATTGCCTATGGACTGGACAATGAACCAAAAGAACTTAAAGAATTTGCAAAATGATAAGTAAATGTACCAAACTTCCAAATTGATTCCACAAAGATTAACTACATAACAATAACTAATATTTCAATGCTTTAAAGTATACCATTCAATCCATTAAAGGTTTGGATGATGGAAAAGTAACTCTGTCACATAGAAATTCAGTGCTTCTTCTTATTCAATCTATACAAACTGACAACCAACCCCTAGATTAGGGTTTTTCTAACCTTATATATGTCAAACATTCTCAGACCTTAAGGTCAGGATTTTAACACATATAAAGATATTTCCAATATTTTAGGAAATATTGTCATGACAACTTTACAACTTTTTGCACATTTGACATTCTACTATCCCTTCTTGCTAAACTCAATAAAAAATCAATCCATTGGATCCTAAAACACTTAAAAACACAAAAATAACATATTTCCCTTCAATTTGGGTTCTTGGTCAATGTTTGACCAATTTTGACTATTCTAGGACTTAAGCACTAGAACCTATTTGATCCAACCAAAAATATGACTCAAAAGACTCTTACCTAAAAAAAACATCACATAAAACTTGGGACTTTATCATTAGTCCTTATTGCCCTGATGGTTGGATATAACCACCTACAAGCAAAAATTGTCAAAGATCTTTACTAATACCTTAAGGTTCTCCTGCACCATTCTCCCCCTGCAACAAGAAAGTTAAAGAACCTGTGGTGTTACAAAATCCAAGCTGATGCCACACTTCTTGAAATCACCCTCTGCTATCCAAGTTGCCTCTGATTCAGGTTGATGCTTCCATTTCACTAGGTGCTCCATGTATGTCTTGTATCTAGTCTTCTTCTTCAATCTATAATCTAATACCTTCTCAACTTGAGGCTTGATCTGATCAGGAACCTTGAGTTCTACCACATCCTTAATCACCTCTGTATTGTATTATTTCTCCTCTATCTATGGACCCTTGTATTCAATTAGATCCTTCACATTGAAGATATGAGAAATGGACATCTCCTTTGGTAAATCTATTTTGTAGGCATTGGAGCCATACTTGGCTAATACCTTACATGGACCAATCCTCTTCATCTGAAGCTTGCTAGGAATGCCTTTTTGTAGTCAGGCTTTGTTCAAAAACACCACCACCAAGTCTCCTACCTCAAAATGTAAGTCTCTTCTCCCTTCATCATTCTTAGCTTTAAGCTTCTGATTTGCCTCCATTAGTGTCTTCTTCACTTGCTCATGGACCTCTCTCATAGACTAAGCAAATTCATCTGCATGTCCATTGATCCCTTCATATCCTTTTAGGTCTCTAAGCTCAAAAATACCCCTTGGATGTAATCCATACATAATCTCAAATGGACTCTTACCAGTAGTCCTATTGGTACTTTTATTATAGGCAAATTCTGCTTGTGGGATGACTTGTTCCCATCCTTGCCCATACTCCTTGGTTAAACATCTCAATAAATTACCAAGTACACTATTAATTACTTCTATTTGACCATCCATTTGATGATGATATGCAAAGCTATGTGCCAAATTGGTTCCCAATCTCGTCCATAATAGTTTCCAGAAGTGCCCCATAAACTTCACATCCCTATCTGATACAATACTGGTTGGAAAACCATGTATCCTTACTATGTCTTTAAAGAAAAGGTGGGCAATGTTACTGGCATCATGTGTTGTTTTACATGGGATAAAGTGACTCATCTTACTTAATATGTCCACTACCACAAACACACTATCCGAATTAGTTGGTGTTCTAGGTAGCCCCACTATGAAGTCCATACTTATTCACTCCTAAGGCCTATTTGGGATGGAAAATGGCTGATAGAGCCCTACATTTGAAGATGTTCCTTTTTCTTTCTGACATACTCCATATTTCTCAACATACCTCCTTATATCCTTTTGCATCTTAGGCCAATAGTAGAATCTTTCCACTAGGTCTAGGTTCTTGTTTAACCCAAAGTGTCCACTCAAACTGTCATTGTGCTTCTCTTGGATGAGGTTCTCCCTCATGGAACCCCTTGGAACACATAGTTGTTTCCCTTTAAACAGTAAATCATTCTGCAATGTATAGTCAGCATACTCACTATGGAAATGATTATCAAAATCAGTACATACCTTGTAAATCTCTGAGAAATCTGCATCCCCTTCATATAGATCATTGAATCCTTCAACTCCTATGCTTTGCAACTGTATCTCTTGGAAAGTGAGAAACCTTCTGCTAAGTGCATCTGGAACCTTGTTGTTTACCCGCTTATTGTGTTTTATTGTTAAGGTGTATGATTGCAAAAATTCCATCCACTTTATATGCCTCAAACTGAGCTTCTCTTATGTATTTATGTAGCTTAAGGCTTGGTTGTCTGTGTATACAACAAATTATTTTGGAAAAAAATAGTGGCTCCACTTCTTAAGAGCTTGTACAAAATCACAAAGTGCTAGATCATAGGATGAATACCTTGACTTTGCCTTATTCAATCTTTCACTAAAGAAGGCCACTGGTCTTCCTTCTTGGCTTAGGAATGCACTCACTGCTATATTGCTAGCATCACATTCCACAATGAATAATTTATCAAAACTTGGCAACACCAGTATAGGTTGGGTAGCCACTTCTTTCTTCAACCTTTCAAACCCTTCATTGGCTTCCTTGGTCCATATGAAATTTGTCTTGATTCCAACCTTTATGGCATCTAGGATAGGTGCAGACATTTCACTGAATCTCCTCACAAACTTCCTATAAAACTGAGCCAAACAATGGAACCTTCTCACTTCTATCCCTATTTTTGGAGTAGGCCAACTTAAAATGGCTTCAAATTTGCTTTTATCCATCTTCACATCACCTTGGGAGACTACAAATCCTAGGTAGACTAATTCTTGTTTCATGAACTCACTCTTCTCAAGATTTATGGTTAACTTCTCTTCTTGTAGCTGATGACATTAAGTTTTGGCATTAGTATACTTAAAGGGAAAAACATGATAAAGGTCATCGGTAGAGGCATAATCGACAGACAACAAGCATACCCAACGAGATGGCAATGTCTATTATAAAAATTCTAAGTATAGAATTGCCTAACGAACATTGACAAGAGTCAAACCGACGACAAGCATTACCGACGATACAGTTTTGAGAACACCGCCGACAGAGAAGAAAAGGCATACTCGATGAATAGTTCAATTAAGGGACACTGATAGAGTACAAAACTGATAGAACTAATAGAGCAGCCCGACCATTAGAACCGACAGTTAGTTACAGAACCCGCAAAAAGTGGATCTGATTTTACACGTCAGATAAAACATTGTAATTCTATTTATAGAGTTTTTATTTGTTTTAAATCTTTACTTGAGGGACAAGCAAGCATATTGTGAATGTTTTAAAGCATCCTAATGGATCTAAAACATATCTAACTAAAGATCAAGGTCAAGTTGTAAACCTTGGATCTAGAGTTAATTTGAAAAGCGTGAATCAAGAATAGAGCTAGAAACTAGTATAAATAGATGTTACATCATTTGTAAATAAGAGCGACTTATAAACAGTTGATAAATGATAGTAGCCATGGAGAGCATCTAAGTAGAAGAATAAAATTCATGCAAAGTTTTAAAATAGATCAAATCAATTATCAAGAATACAGAAAGGCTACCAACAAGTATAGTAAAGGTATTATTCAATCACTCAAGGTGGTTACATATACATTGTAAGCTTTACGAGATTTGTTATCAGCAATTAGAGATTAAATTGACTATCAGATCAACATTTATATTGTAGTTGCATTCTAACAAGTGCATCACAACTAAAATCCTTTTGTAGAAGGTGGACTTAATAGTTCTTTGATAAATCTCTTAATAGAGTGCACACTTAATAGTGTTGCTAAATCTTCAAACGAAGTAGATCTTAACAGGTCTCCACTCTAATACTCCTAACATGGTAGATCATCAGAAGTGATCAATTGTAAGCCTTTACCAGCTACCTTCTTATCTGTAGATAGTGAAGTTTTGTGGGTAGACATCCCCACCGCAATTTTTACTTCCTAACATGAGTTTTCTGCGATATCATATCATATCATGTGCTATGTGTTATTTACTTTCATGTATGTTTCTTGAATGTTTACACATGTAAAGAAATTATATTATGATTTCACATACACATAGAAAGATGATGAACAGATAGACAAGAATATACAAATTTGATGACACAAAGGTTAATGGGCCAACCATAGAAAAAATTTAGAGGTACTGATTCACCCCTCACCTCTTAGTACATCATTCCAATAATTCGAACAATTGGTATCAGAGATAAGTATCTTTCTTGAAAAGCTTAAAGACTTAAGAGAAAAGATCAACACAATGGAAAAGTACAGACTAGACAAGACTATTGAGAATGAGCAATTGCCAATTCAGATTTACTACGAGTAGTATAAAGAGGTGAGAGTAAGCATGAGAAAGTTGCTTGATGAAAGAAAGATCATGGAAACTAGGCTTAATGAAAAATATTATCAAGAAGAGGAGATCCCAAATTACTTCAACTATGCTGAACCATCAACAAGCAAAGCTTCAGAAACATCAGTAGAAGAGATCACAAGTCTTCAAGAAGTCAATCTACATCTGACAGAGAAAATCAAGATGCTACAAATCAGTCAAGAGACTCAGATGGTAAAAATGAATGATGTCATGAATGATTCAAGAAAATTTGAATCAGAGAGAACATTGGCTATTGATGATAGGAGGAAAATTACAGAAAAGATATAAGAAAAAGAATCAAAGATTCAAAGACTTACTGATCATCACCATGATATTACCAACTAGATTATTCTTATGAGTAAAGAGGCAAATAGATTAAATACTGAACTCATTGAAAGAATACAGATCATCGGTGAGCTAAGGGAAGAGAATGAGAAACTAAAGCATGAAGTCAAAATTTAGAATCAACACAATGAATTGATGAAGAAAGATGAAGATAGAAATAAAAGAATGGATGATTTCCTTGACGGTCAAAGAAGAGTCAACAACTACATAGGAATAGGGTACATCGACAATGGAGAATAATCTAATCAATTAGATCAAAGGAATGTTTATACAACTCCAAGGACCAAGAAGCTGTCTTGCAATCACTATGGAAAACCAGGCCACACCTCAAACATTTGCAGAAACAAAATGAAAGGTATTCCTCAATCACAATCCACTTTCATTGGTAATTGTTATAAATGTCACAAGAAAGGACATAAGGAATATGAATGCAGATCCAAGATGACAAATCCAAAGAAGGAAACCTACATGGAAAAGTACTATCCTACATGCAAAATGAATGGACATACATATCAAGAATGCTGGAAAAAGAATAAGAAAGCATGGACACCAAAAGAACCTGATAATGGCTACAAACCGACAAGAGTAGGTAGCTCATATGTTTGGGACTATAACACATGGGTAAATTGCATATCATGTGGAAGGTATGGTCATATATCTACCAACTATATGAGAAAATGGACTAGAAAACCAAGAGGATGGTTCAATCAAGGTATGGCATGTTTACATTGTCATAAATTTGGACATGTGATAAAAGATTGCAAAGATCGACTGACAGAAACAAGCACTTATCCCAATGGAAACACCATTGATGACATCAAGAAGATGAGAAACAAGATGTGGGTAAAAGAAACAAACACTGAAGGTGCTAGAACAAGAAATGCAAATGATGATGCCCCATCCAATGGATCTGGTGGCATCACTATCTCCAACTAAATTGCACAAGTAAGTATGGAACTACATTATGACAAGTTATATTATGCATCGGTTCCATTTACATATTGATCATATAGACAAAATTAGCATTATTGAAGATGCACTATATTGTTACTTATAAATATTATTGAAAAATAACCATCGACTATTGGGTACAAATTAGCATCGGTGAACACACACATAAAATTTAACACTACTTACCAAAATGTATCGGTCATTACACAAAATCCAAGTCGCTAAGTGTAAAATGATGGACATCGGTAATCCTTGAGCTGACAGAAGTTTTCATCGCCA
This sequence comes from Thuja plicata, assembly GCA_018584345.1. Lineage (NCBI taxonomy): Eukaryota > Viridiplantae > Streptophyta > Pinopsida > Cupressales > Cupressaceae > Thuja > Thuja plicata. The sequence continues at coordinate 152,497 of MU213126.1, read as the reverse complement.
TTTTATCGACAATCTTCGGTGAAGTCACCAAAGCTACTAGCAACCCCAACACTTTGTTCCTACACCGAAGATGTTACTTATGCCTCAAATGACAAACTCAGTCTTTGTATACTGATGAGTTGTTGGGCATTAATGACAACTAAGGGCACAAAAGTTATAAAAGCGTGACGGAAGAACTCATTTCGCACCCGTAATTTTTGAGCAACCAAGCAGAGCTAAGTAGAGCGATTGGAGAGAAAATTGAAGTGCGACCTCAATAAGATTCCAACTCAACTCAAAGGATTCATGAGTGATCAAAGAGATTCAGTAAGTACTTGCATTCACTGACTGCACTATTTAAATTAAGGAAAGCCCTAAATTTATGAAAATGATGACATCTACTTCTAGAGTGGAAAAGTTGAAAGAGGATAAGAAGAAAATGATCAATCTTATTAGTAGAGGCACTTGTGTTGAACCTAAATACAAGTTGTACCCAGAAATCAAATCACAACTTGATGATTCCAGAACATTCTCCAGAATCCCACCTAGGGTTTTGTTGGTAGAGGACGTAAGGTCCTATATACATTGCAAGGTCTCAGAATTAGGAGATCTGGACCTAGACAATGCCTATAGGGCTCTTTGTGATGAAGCTAGAAACCTGCAAGAAGATCACAAGCATCTGGAAGTGAAAGGTCTCATGAATTCATTACACTTTCCCAGAGTTTTTAAGATAGAATGGATACAAATAGTTCTCAACAGAATGCATAACTAGACATTATGGCTTAATAAGCCAAAATGAATAAAAAAGGATGTTATTCATGCAGTTACTGGATATCCTACAACTGACAAACCAAAAGCTCACAAGAACCCATCCCTAAAGGAAGTGGAAAATCTAACTGGTGCAAAATCAGACAAGAGAGGTCTCAAGGTTAGCACTATCACCAACGAGGAACTCAAGTTTGGTGCATGTGTGGTAGGATACGAGATCTTCCAGTGAAGCAGAATGAATAGTATAGAAAGCACTGCTATGAGCATAGCCTACAAGATCATCAAAATAGGAAAGTAGATGGATCTTGCAGAGATTTTGTTGAATCAACTTGAGGAGAACATGAACACCATAAGATCTTCAAGGAAAAACACTTGTAAGTTTCGTAACCTCATTATGTGCATATTATTTTACTTTGAAGAATAATTTCCTTCCATAGGCAAAGTAGTATTGGATACAAGCAAACCTATAACAATACAGATATGTGAGCATATAGAGTCATTAGGTACAAATTTTGATGACCTAATGAATGAGTATTTAAAAGGTATTAAGGAAAAGATGCAAGCTAGAACAACGATACCTGAAAGTTTGATAGAAGAATACAAAGAGGATATATGTTTTATGGTAGATACTAATTTTACCTATATCAAACCAGTAGTACCTAGGAAGTCCTGGCTATCACATTTAGAATATGAGATCAAAACAAGACAAGCCACTAAGTGCATCAAGGCACTATTGAATGAACCAGTTGACAACAAACAAGCAAGATTTGGCACTTATGAAGAAGCCAAACCAAAGATCAAGACAAATCTTTCTGTTAAGAAAATTATAAACAAGAAGAACAAAATGGTTAAAAACTTAACCAAGAAATTTTTAGTTACTGAAGAAGGTGAAGAGGAAATAGAAGGAAAGTAGGAACAAACTAAAGGCCAGTCACCTATCAGTGAAGAAATAGAAAAGAATGATCCAGAGGGTACACAATCAGATTCACCACCTCCACCTCCACCTAAGAAAGCAAGAACAAAAGCCACTTCAAGAACAAGAAGAAAAACTACAAAGGAACCAACTCCTTCACCACTTAAGAAAGGTAAAGTGAGAACCTACAAGAGAAAACTGGTCTCACCAATAGAGATATAGACCAAAAGGAGGAAATGGGTTAGGACAAAAGAGGATCTAGAAGACTCAGCTATGGATGAAGCTGACATAGATGTGCAAAAAGGGAAAGAACCCTAGATTCCAAAGACAATTGAGGAAATATGTAAGACCATCTTAGAATCACCATCTATTTCTGATCCTAACATTAGGAAATGGTTAAAATTTGATCCAGAGGATCAACACAAGATAGAAGAAGCTATAAAGTTAAAATGTGCAAACACCATTATGTTCCACTACAATTCTTAGAATATGATGTTCCCAAGGAACTATTAGTGAGATTATCTGCTAGATGGACATTTGCATTGCATCAGGAAAAAGAAATAAGAGAAAGAGTACTTGTTACTCTTATGCCTTTAGATTCAAAGAAGGAAGAAATAAATGAGATGATGAAGAAGTATGAAAAGTAATTCTCACAAAAAATGAGAGCATAGGAATTTGTCAAAGGGAAGCTAATTGATCTTGATCAAGAAAACATTAAAAAGTGGTGCAAGATACTTAACTAGCCCATTAAGGAAGCTAGCCCGAAGAAGGAACACATCATCATTAAGGATGCAAAATATGACTCATCAGTGGAATTAGACAAAGAAGAGAGTGAAATAGTAGGCCACAAACACACTGAAGTTATAGATGAGGAATGGCCTGACACCACTTTTGACAAAACTCAGACTGATGAAACCAAATTCCACCAAGTCCAATTCATATTGACTTTAGTAATGAAGAAGAGGTTACCAAAGAAGAGTTGAAAATAAAATGTAACATAACTGAAGATATCAATGATGAATCATGGTTGGATAACATTATCAATGACACTACAGGAAAAAACCCTGCAGAAGAAGTGCAAAAAGATGAAGATATCAATGTTGCACAGGGAAATACCAACAGACAAGATACAACTACTCGCACTACAGAGGTCAATACACCGACCAACATGAAAATTTTGATACAAGCTATTGATATTGAATCAAGTCAGGAGAAATCATCTAAGAAAGATGATGATATACCCAAGGACATGGGTAATGATGAAAATAAAGATGCATTAGATACTCAAAAAGATGCAGATACAGAGATGAAGGATGCAACCAACACTCAACAAGAGGTGTCTACTAAAAAATACAAAGGAGCAGATAATAAAATAGATGAAACATTGAGAAAGGATGAAGACAAAGAAAAGAGTGAAGAAGTCAAGCAGGATGAAAGCATGAAAGAAAAGCAAGATAAATTTGTTGATACACCCAAGGCCAATGAAGAGACATCTTCACAAAACCAACCTGTGGACTCAAAACAAAAACAACAAGATGCCTCATCTTCTCAACCCTCACCTACAAAATCCATCCAATCTCAAGGTTTACAAATGGTAGCATGCCAATCTGCCTCCCAACCAAAGAAAAAGAAGAAGAAAGTAATGAAGAAAGATATCTTGGCGGTAACACTTGATGAGAAAATTGTGATACCCAAGTGGGATGTATCTACTTTAGATACTGAAGCACTTCAAAAGTTTGGAGTGATGTGTCAGAGAAAAGAAATATAAGAGAAGATGAAAAAGGCACATAGGGAATCCCAAGCACTTGATAAGGCAAGGGATATTCTACATCTACTTGTTCCGGATATCAAAATAGAAAATGACATATCAGTCATGGAACAAATAGTATTTCTTACCGACGCTATCACAAATCAAAATGTAGATGTAGAGAAGGCGATGGAAGAACAAGAAGAGATGAAATATCAACACAAACTAGTTGAGAAGATCAACCAAGAAGTGGCAGAGAACAAGGTAAAGCTCTTTGAACTAGAAAGTCAATTAGAACCTATGATTGCTGAATTTGTTACCTTAGTTCAAAAATTGTGCACACTAGAAAATTTCACAAAAGAAAATAGTGAAAAGCTATCACAACTAGATTCAGATCTAACAACTAGTGCACAAAATTTAACCTCTGATGAAAACACAATAAAGCTACATCATGAAAAGATCACAGAGGTAAACAGATTGAGACAAGAGATATGGGATGTAGAGACACAATTCAAAAATGAGGTTACAGAGCTACAAGCTCACATATTGCCAAACCTCACCACTCTGCAACAACATATTACAGATGCATGAAATCTGATCTCAACCTAAGAAATGTCTGTGGTAGACAACATATATGACATGCATGTGAGGATAACACTTGATCACATGTCTCTTGAAAATTTAAAGGAGAAATGGGAGAAAATGATGGAGGAAATCAAAGCCTCACACTCTCACATTTTTGACAAGTTGTAAGTACCTTTTCCCTCATTATCAAAAAAGGAGGAATGTATACATATGTACAACTATACTTTAGTAGAAAAAGGAGGAATGTATACATATGTAAAATATACTATATGAGGATATGTATAATGTATGTACAACAAGAATAGATATGTACATAAACTTACACTTACCGACATATGCATAGGGGGAGTCATTTCATGACTAAGGAAGAAGTATACACATGTGTACATACTAATACATCAAGTATGTTGCACATATCAGTTTTTGATACTAATGTCAAAGGGGGAGATTGATGACATTAAGTTTTGCCATTAGTATACTTAAAGGGAAAAACAAGATAAAGGTAATCGGTATAGGCATAACCGACAGATAGCAAGCATACCCGACAAGATGACAATGTCTATCATAAAAATGCTAAGTATAGAATTTCCCGATGAACATTGACAAGAGTCAAACCGATGACAAGCATTACCGATGATACAGTTTTGAGAACATCGCCGACAGAGTAGAAAAGGCATACTCGATGAATAGTTCAATTAAGGGACACTGACGGAGTACAAAACTAACAGAGCAGCCTAACCATCAGAACCAACAGTCAGTTACAGAACCCGCAAAAAGTGGATCTGACTTTACACGTCAGATAAAACATTGTAATTCTATTTATAGAGTTTTTATTTGTTTTAAATCTTTACTTGAAGGACAAGCAAGCATATTGTGAATGTTTTAAAGCATCCTAATGGATCTAAAACATATCTAACTAAAGATCAAGGTCAAGTTGTAAACCTTGGATCTAGAGTTAATTTGAAAAGCGTGAATCAAGAATA
>MU213126.1:113723-147472 GCA_018584345.1 Thuja plicata | reverse complement strand
GCAAGCATATTGTGAATGTTTTAAAGCATCCTAATGGATCTAAAACATATCTAACTAAAGATCAAGGTCAAGTTGTAAACCTTGGATCTAGAGTTAATTTGAAAAGCGTGAATCAAGAATAGAGCTATAAACTAGTATAAATAGATGTTAAATCATTTGTAAATAAGAGAGACTTGTAATCAGTTGATAAATGATAGTATCCATGGAGAGCATCTAAGTAGCAGAAGAGAATTCATGCAAAGTTTAGAAACAAATCAAATCAGTTATCAAGAACAAAAAAAGGATACCGACGAGCAGAGTAAAGGTATTATTCAATCACTCAAGGTGGTTACATATACATTGTAAGCTTTACAGGATTTGTTATCAACAATTAGAGATTTCATTCACTATCATATCAAAATTTATATTATAGTTGCATTCTAACAAGTGCATCACAACTAAAATCCTTTTGTAGAAGGTGGACTTAACAGTTCTTTGATAAATCTCTTAACAGAGTGCACACTTAACAGTGTTGCTAAAGCTTCAAACGAAGGAGATCTTAATAGGTCTCCACTATAATACTCCTAATAGGGTAGATCATCATAAGTGATCAATTGTAAGCCTTTACCAGCTCCCTTCTTATCTGTAGATAGTGAAGTTTTGTGGGTAGACATCTCCACCGCAGTTTTTACTTCCTAACAGGAGTTTTCTGCGATATCATATCATGTGTTATGTGTTATTTACTTTCATGTATGTTTCTTGAATGTTTACATATGTAAAGAACTTATATTATGATTTCACATACATATAGAAAGATGAACAGATAGACATGAATATACAAATCTGATGACATAAAGGTTAATGGGCCAACCACAGAAAACATTTTAGAGGTACTGATTCACCCCTCCCCTCTCAGTACATCATTCCAATAATTCCAACAGTAGCCTCTTCAACAAAATTTCTAGGTGCGTCATCTGCTCTTCTTTTGTTTGCTAAAGATGAGGATATCATCTAGGAATACTACCACAAACACCCCTATATAGTCTTTTAGAACCTCATTCATCACCCTCATAAATGTACTAGGTGCATTTGTAAGCCCAAAGGGCATTATTAACCACTCATAGACCCCCTCTGTGGTTTTAAAAGATGACTTCCACTCATCTCCCTCTTTCATCCTAATCTGATAATAACCACTCTTAAGGTATATTTTAGAAAAGTACTTAGCACCCCCTAAGCAATCCATTAAGTCTTCTATTATAGGATTATGAAATCTATACCTTATTGCTATCCTATTTATTGCCCTAGAGTCAGTACACATTCTCCACTTACCTCCCTTTTTAGGAGCCAAAACCACTAGAACAAAACATGGACTAATGCTCTTTCTTTTTAGATCTTGATCCAAAAGCTCTTGAACCTGCCTTCCAATCTCCTTGTTTAATTCTAGTGTCATCTTGTAATAAGCTTTGTTTGGCAATCATGCCCCTGGCACAAAATCAATTTGATGACTGATTTCCCTCTGTGGAGGTAGTGTAGCTGGTGTCCCATCACATATGATGTCCTTAAACTGATCCAACAACTATCTGAATTTTTTAGGCATAGGTGTCTCCTCCTCCTTTGGTTTCACCAAGATAGCATAACCAATTCCTTCTTCCTCCTTTATGTATTTTAGGAATTATTTTCCAATCATTAAAAGAGTATTGGTGTCCTTCCTCTCCACTATATCTTCTTCTATCAAGGAATGAATCTTATAAGTGACTCCATTTTTCTTGAATGAGTACTTATTCTCCTTGCCATGGTGGACTAATTCTCTATCATACTGCCATGGTCTTCCAAGCAATAGATGGAAATCATCCATTGGTAGAAAATCACAAAGTATCTTGTCTTGATACTTGCCTATGGTGAAATCAACCCATACTTGTTCATTGACCAATATGTTTTGCCCCTTGTTCAACCAAGTTACTTTGTAGGGGTAAGCATGAGGTATCTTGTCCAACTTCAACTTTTGCACTGCCTCCTCTGAGATCACATTATCTGTTGACCCTGAGTCTATGATGACTCTAAAAACTTTGTCATGAATCTTTCACTTCACCCTAAAGAGTGCTCTCCTCTACTTATGTTCATCCTTGTTAGGTTCTTTAATCATGATTCTCCTAAGCATTCGACTTTCTCCTTTCTCTGAATCAAGACTTACCTCAGAGTGTTTAGTACCATCTTCTTCTAGCACATATTTAATTTTATTTTCACCTTGTGAAGATGATGGCTTATATAAAACACTTATAGGTAGGGTGAGCCAACTATTCACAATTATAACATTTAGCAAAATGTGAGCTTCTTCCAAAACCACCTGATCTGCCTCTTCCACCACTGTGAAAACTTCTTCCTCTGCCATATCCTCCTCTATTATTTGACTCATTTGTTTTCTCAATAAGATTAGAGTCTCCTTGACCACTAGTTTCATTGCTTCTACCACTAGAACCTCCTCTATGTCCCCCTCTAGAGTCTCTACCTCTTCCTCTACCCCTAGAGCTTGAATCTTGCTTCTTTCTGATTTTTTCTTCCACCTTAAGGGACATTTGAAAACAACCATGGATAGAAGTTAAGGTAAATAGACTTAGCTCCTCTTGAATGTTTGACCTAAGTCCATTAAGATACCTAGCAACTTTAATTCTCTCTATCTCTTGCACTTTGGACCTAAGACAGTTTTTGAAATTCTTCAGTGTAGGATACCACATCTAAGTTCTTTTATCTGAGATTCTGTCTCTTTTTATGCAGTTGGATGTCATAATCCTCTGGTAGGTAATTTTATTTTACCTTAGCCACCATAGCCTTCCAATTGACTATTGGCTTCTTCATTTCTCTCTCTCTTGTTCTTCTTGAAATAACTTCCACCAAGTTAATGCTTGTCCTCTCAATCTTGATTTGGCTATCTTTACCTTTTATGCCTATGTGATTCCATCACACTCAAAGTGATTTTCCATACCCTCAATCCATTCCATCACCAATTCTTCATTCATTTGGCCATAGAATACATGGATCCTTCCAATACTTTGCCACTTAGTGATTTGAGGTCTTTGAGGAAAGGTTCCTCAGGTAATGGAGGATTTGGTTATGGTTCTGCCTCCTCTTCAACTTGATTCTTTCCTTTGTCTTTATTGTCTCCTAAATGTTCTTTCATTTTTCTTGCAGTCTCTGCAACTTCTGCCAACTTGTATTTCATCTCCTCCATAGATTCTTCTAGGAGTTTATTCTTGACTTGTTGTTCTAACAAGTCTCTTTCCAACTTTGCATTGGTCACCATGGTGCTTTCTCCAATTGACTCACTTCCTTTTGTCATACACAATTCACTTCCCAAGACTTTCAATGGCTCTAATACCACTTTGATGGGGAGATCTAACTCAAGAGCTCTCTTTCTCTTCTCAAGACCTTCTCTTGGGTGTTCCTAGGGTACTTATATCTACCCTAACTAGAGGAAACTCCTATGGTTCCCCTACTCCCTCTAGACCTCTCCACCAACTTCAAACTCTCTTCATCCCTACACAAATCCACTCTGCACCCACAGGCTCATTCGGGCAACTATGCTCCCAAATTTCTCTTGTAAATAGGAAAAGGTGTTCCCACTACTTCCCCTTTACTTTCAATCAATTTTGACCCATTCTGATGGATTATTTCAAAGATTTGCCGTCGAGTTCATTAGTTTCTTGTTTTAGGCCTTGTAGCCTTTTTAGCCCAATTAGGCCTCCTAGAAACTGAAAACTTGGATTTATTCCCAACTATCCTTAACAACCCACCAAAATGATGGTGTATTATTTATATGTTCATCCTAAGCTTCAATATTTTCTAGGTTTTAAGTTCCCAAAGTGTCTGTACATTGGACTTTCAACAAACCCCTATTTTTAAGGGTTTCTAGGGCAAGTATGACAGTCTGGTTTCTTTTTGATTCCAAGGTGCTCACCTAAACTCCTAATCACTTCTCCTCTCCACCAGATATCCTTGATACATGACCCTACACTCTCCACCTCGTGATTTTCACAAAACAATCCATCAAGCAAGTATTCTTGCCTCTGCACTGTACAAACTCCTAGCTAGAATACCAATGTACTCGCCTAGGGCATGCTTGAATAAATAGCTCCCCTACACAAAAAAAATCCAAAATCCATATTTACACTATTTACAAAGTGTCCTCCTTGATCCCAAGTGGCCGTTGAGTTTCAACTATGAGAACTCAAGAAGGAGCCATATTTACATGATTGCCTATGGACTGGACAATGAACCAAAAGAACTTGAAGAATTTGAAAAATGATAAGGAAATATACCAAACTTCCAAATTTATTCCACAAATATTAACTGCATAAAAAAAACTAATATTTCAATGCATTACAGTAGACCATTCAATCCATTAAAGGTCTGGATGATGGCAAAGTAACTCTGTCACACAGAAATTCAGTTCTTCTTTCTATTCAATCCATACAAATTGACAACCAACCCCTAGATTAGGGTTTTTCTAACCTTATATGTGTCAAACCCATGTTCTTAGACCCTAAGGTTGGGATTGGAACCCATTTAACACTATTTCCAATATTTTAGGAAATATTGTCATGACAACTTTGCAAAGTTGCAAAGTTGTCATGAGAAACTTTACAACTTTTTGCACATTTGACATTCTACTATCCCTTCTTGCTAAACTAAATACAAAATCAATCTATTGGATCCTAAAACACTTAAAAACACAAAAATAACATCTTTCCCTTAAATTTGGGGTCTTGGTCAATGTTTGACCAACTTTGACTATTCTAGGACCTAAGTAATAGAACCTATTTGATCCAACCAAAAACATGACTCAAAAGACTCTTACCTAAAAAAACACATCACATCAAACTTGGGACTTTATCATTAGTCCTTATTGCCCTGATGGTTGGCTACAACCACCTACAATCCAAAATTGTCAAAGATCTTCACTAAGACCTTAAGGTGCTCCTATACCACCCGCCTAGGGTTTTGCTAGTGTAAGACGTGCGTGCATACATTCATTACAAAATTGGTGAAATCAGAGATTTTGAGCTCATGTACACATACTAATCATTGTGCATAGACGGGAAGCTAAAAGAAGACCATAAACACTTACAGGTTAAAGGGTTAACCAATGCCCTATATTTTCCAAAGGTTTTTCCCAATGAATGGATCCGCATTGTACTAAGCAGAGTACATGATAGAAAGTTATGGCTGGATGAAGCTAAGAAGATAACTAGGGATGGAACTCATGTAGTTACAAGATATCCCATATCTGACAAAACCAAAGCCCTAAGACACCTACTAAGAACTGAGTTGGAAAAGCTAACATTAGCCAAGAGGGACAGTAGAGGTTTGAAGATTAACTGTATCAATGATCTTGAACTAAGATTCGGTGCTTATGCCATTTTCCAGTCTAGCAGACCAAACAATGTACCATGTGGATTTGTTTACATAGCCTTCAAGATTTCCAAGAAAGGTCTACAACTTGATCTTTCTGAGTTACTACAGAGGCAACTAGAAGAAAACATGAGAACCATAAGATCAGCAAAGACAAATACATGTAAGTTCGGCTCATTACTACTTTGCATATTCTTCTACATGCAAAATCTCTTTCCTTCAATTGATAAAGTTAAGTGGAAGATAGATAGACCAATTAAAATCCAGATTGATGAAGTGATTACTAGTCTAGGAAAGAACTTTGAACCTGTAATGAATGAGTATTTCTCTAATTTCAAAGCTAGGATAGAAAAGAGATCCCATATTCCTATACAACTAGTAGAACAATACAAAAATGATATTTGTTTTTTAGTAGATACAGATACAACATTAATCAAAGCAGTAGATCCGAGGACTGGATGGCTACTTCCAATGGACTATGAGTTAGATATTGATGTTGCATTTGAGGCTATTGAGAAATTGTTAAAAATGAGCCCGTTGACAAATGTGTCAGGAGATTTGGTACCTATGCAGAGGAAAAGAACCAAATAGAAATTTCCTTGCAAGTAAAACAATTGGGTAGGAAAAAGACAAAGATTGTCAAAAACTTGAAGAGGAAACTTGCAATAATAGATGAAGAATTGGATAAATCTAAAGAGGAAACCCAGGAGAAGACCTCAGTCAGTCAAGAAGCAGAACCAAAACATGATACAGAGGACACCGAGTCATATGTAGCACCAATTAAGGTACCTAAGGAAAAACAGAGAAAGAACAAAAACATTGAATCTCCATCAAAGACCAACTCACAGTTGGTGACTAAGGATTCACCACCTTTTTAAAAAGGTGTAACAAAAATAACAAGACTCTCACCAAACTTTACATACCAAACATAGAAGCAGATGGGTACTAGTACTACGCCTAGAAAAAAGAGGAAATATGTGTGGAACAAAGATGACAAGGATGACTCTGATGAAAATCCAAAACAATTCAAGGTTGTATAGAATAAGCCTTCACAAACAATTGATGAGATTGCAGAGGCAATCAAGAAAACCAGATAGTTATCACATGCAAAGATATAATCATATTTTGATCTGACTACCGAACACAAGGACAAACTAGGAGAAGAAATCATAGGTATGATGATTAAATTTAAACAAGTTCCATTTGAGTTTGCTAATTATATTCCATTAGAACTATATGATAGAATATCATCAAGATGGACATATGCACTCCAAACCGAGAAATAGATGAGAGAAGCAACTCTCACACTTATAAAATCTGAGTTCACAGTTGATGAAATTCATGATATAATGAGACAATATGCCAAGCAATTTCTGAAGAAACAAAGAACACTAAATATCCTATAAGGAAATATTAAGGAAGTGGATATTGAGAGCATCATAATTTGGAATGAACTACTGAATCCAATCGAGGTCATCTAGGATACCGAGCAAGTAAATGATGTTGCATCTATTGGACTGAGCACAAAACCTCTAACAGTTGATGATGTAGAAATTGATAATGTGTTAGACGATATTCCTAAACTCTTGACTAATTTAGGTCACCCAAAGATCATAATAATTGATGTAACCAAAGGTGATCCAGATGATAAAGCCAAGGAAGATGAGTCAATCAGAGAAACTAAGACTATAGATGAACAAGACACATCACAGGTCGCCCGAGAAGATGTACTTGGCCAGTTACCTATTTTGGTCAAATCAATTGAAATTGAGACTTAAGTACAACAAAATCCACCCAAGAAGATCACTGATACACATCAGGACAAGGGTGAAGATCATGGTAAAGAGACTGAGCATAGTGGTGGGACAACACAAGATGATACACCTAATGATACCACTGATACTGCAAAAGAGAAAGGTGAAGGTAACACAAAAACTCCTGAAAAGACAACATATACATCTACTATGACACAAGGTTAGCTACTGAGGCACCACACCAAGTTCCCAAACCAAGTGTCCACACCTAGTACCAAGAAAGAAAATAGATAAATCGAGCAAAAGGCTCAGTTAGCATTAGCACTATCACCATCATCAAGTGGTCAAGGCAAGAAGAAGAAGAAGAAGAAGAAGAAGAAGAAGAAAGGAACCAAGGATGTAGTTACACTAGATGAAATGATAGAGATTCATGACTAGGATCCAAGGACACTTGATCCTGAGACATTGAATAAATATAGTGAACTTTGCACCAGAAAATAAGCATAAGATAAGCTTAGACAAGAAGCAAAAAGTGCACAACTACTAGAGAAAGCCAGAGAGATCTTAAAGCAAAGTTGTATCAGATATCAACATTGATGAACGAGCCCCCATATTGGAACAACTTGAACTACTTGCTGAGGCAATTGACAATCTAGACATTGATGTCAAGAAAAAATTAGAAGAGATAGCAGAGAAGAAGATACCATACAAAGTTACAAAAAAGATCAACCATGCAGTGGAAGTAAATAAGGTAACTCTGTCAAAACTTGTAAGTGGTTTATAAAATATCATATCTAAAGCCATTACAATTCTACAACAACTATGCACATTAGATCACTTCACTACAAAGATTAGTGAAAAACTAAAGCAAATAGATGAAGATCTAAATGTTAGTGGACATAGTCTATCAACCGAGCAACATGCATTACAGATTCATTAAACCAAGGTACTTCAAAACAAGTGGTTGAGACTAGACCTACAGAAAGAAGATGAACAAATTAGAGAACAAGTAATTTAGCTAGAGGCAACATTACTACCACATTTAGTCATGATGCAAAAACATGTGACATTGGCAAAGAATCTCATTGCCACCCTGTAATTATCAGTGATAGAAAGCATATATGATATGCATGCTTAGCTAAATCTAGAGCTACTCAACCTCAAGAATTTAAAGGAGGAATGAGAGAAGTTATTGGAAACACTCAAGAATTCCCATCCCAATATTTTTGACAAACTGTAAGTTATACATCTTTTGTCATTATTTTTAAAAAAGGGGGAAATATATGTATATATGATAGATATGCTCCAAGGTGTGCCTACACAAGCTCTTCTAGGACACTTCTAGTTCCTAGTCTCCACAAGATCCTACTTTCTTCACTAGGAGCTTCCAATCTCTGGCTTAGCTATCCTAGAACCTCTCCAACAAAACCCTATGAGTTGGTGATCACTGTGCTTCACCTTGCGGGTAACTATCAATCAATTTCTCTTCAACCTCTTACTCCACCTTGGAAGATTCCAAGTGCATTCTCATCACCACTTCATCACAAGTGCTGCAGGGGGTGAAATTATTGTTGATAAAAATTCTTGCTTCCCATGTGAACCCATTATAATATGTCATCAATGGTTTAGTAAACAATCTCAAGACCAACACCGAATTTGGTCTTTTAGGCCTAGTAGGTCAATTAGCCCTATACAATGGGTTTTTCTCACTCTTCTCACAAAACTCCCCAAAAAACATAATTTTTTTTAATATTAAGACACCCTTCTCCTAGATACAAAGGATTTTGGTGTTCTTAGGGATCCATGGCCTTCTTAAAGTAGGTTCCTAGAATTCAAGGCTAATAGGGCAAATAGGGCTATTTTTGTGCAGTCTTGTAATTTTTGCTTGGAAATCTATCTTAATGGATTGGAAAATGCCTAATCCTGTCAGGAGGTATCTATAAAAACTCTATGCTTCTAAAACCATGCTTGGTTTCATTCTCTCAATACTTCGCCTGCAATTACACAACATTTAAACATTGTCATGCACCTAACCGGGCACACTAAACTCACCTAGAGCATGACCTTAAAATTAGCTAGATTACTCTTATGATCTTATCCTTCCTTATGTACACTATAAGATGGATTCCCTAACATATCCCTCAGGTCCATGATGATTTTCATGGCGGAGAGCTATGGGGGAGCCATGTTTCCTAAACTATCTAAAACAACACCAACAACTACACTACTTGCAAAACAATTTGAAAAGCTAATCTAATGAACTCAAAAAAAATTCACTACTGAATGAAAAGTTCCTAAAAATATCTCTACCACACTAATGAAACATTGGATCACTTAGTTCAATCCATCTACCAGATCATGAACTCAAAACAAGTCTATTGTATGTAAAACCAGAACTCAGAGCTTCTCATTCAAAATCAAAATCACTCATTACATCACACTGCCTCGCAAAATGGGATCCTACATGTCTAAATATTCCTTCCCCATGATTTTAGGTTATTCCATTAACAACCCATCATCATTCTTCGAAGAGAATCTTATTCTGCCAAATTTTGTCATGCAACTTTCAAAAGTTGCAAATGTTGTCATGCAACATTTTGACAACTTTGACAACTATGCATAAAACACACTCCAATGATCTCAAACCAACCTATAATGATGTAAAAACATCCTAGAGACCATTTTAGGAATATTCCTACCCTTTCCTAAGCCTTGAAGGATTTTGGATCAATTTTCCCATTTTTAGGTTTAATCTACCACTAGCCACTAATAAAGCATAAACATCTAGGTTGGATTGATCGTAGTCAAATCCACCTAGGTACACACATGAAAGACATTATAAGGTAAAATAAAAATTCTACTAACTAACTAGAATTGAGGATTAGCCTAGGTGCTCCTACACCATCCTCCCCAAATGAAAATATTTCAATCCACCCTTGGATGGAGCAAGTTGGAATCAATGCCCCACTTATTGAACTTTTTGTCCTTGATCTAGGTGGCCTCTGCATCACCTTGTCCATCTAATTTGATCATATTCTCATAGTATGTCCTTTGTCTGGTCTTCTTGGATGCCCTTGAATCAAGTATCTTCTCTGCTCTCTTAGGTGGTGTACTAGGGTTTAGATTCAAGTCTTCCACTTCTTGTATCACCTCAATAAGGATCTGGTCTAGATCTAGATAAGGCCCCTTGTAGAGGACTATATCTACAAAATTGAAGACCAGAGACAAACCAATATCCTCAGGAAGCTCCACCTTATATGCATTGTTTGCATATTTGGCTAGAATAGTGCATGAACCCAATCTTGTCATCTGAAACTTATTGGGCACTCCCTTCTATAGTCTTGATTTGTTTAGATGGACCATAACAAGATCCCCTACTTGAGATTGAACATCCTTTTTCCTTTCATCCACCTTCTCCTTTATTTTTTCTATGTTCTATGTTAGAGTCTTTCTTACTGTATCATGCATCTCTTTCATGGAGTGTGCAAAGTCTTCAGCATAACCACTACCCTTGGCTCCATCTTTCATTTCTCTGAGATCAAATATGCCTCTAGGGTGCAGTCTATAAACAATTTCAAAATGACTCTTTCTAGTAATCCTATTCATAATATCATTGTATGCATACTCTTCTTGTCCTAGGAGTTGATCCCAAGTCTGACCATACTCCTTTGTGAGACATCTCAAAATGTTCCCAAGGCTTCTATTAACTACCTCATTTTGACCATCTGTCTGATGGTGATAGGCAGATCCAAAGGATAGATTGGTTCCCAATTTGTGCCACAAGGTTTTCCAAAAGTGACTCATAAATTTAGTATCTCTGTCTAATACTATACTTAGGGGTAATCCATGGATTCTTACCACTTCCTTGAAGAATAATTGTGCAATGTGATAAGCATCATGCATTGTCTTACATGGGACAAAATGTGTCATCTTACTGAATCTATCCACTGTGACATAGATATTATCCATTCATTGTTTAGTCTTTGGCAATCCCACAACAAAATCCATGCTTAAACATTCCCAAGGTCTACTTGGAATGGGGAGAGGTTGATAAAGGCCTGCATTAGAGGATGTGTCCTTTGATTTCTGACACACCACACAATATTCTACATACCTTTTGATATCCAATTTCATTTTACGCCGAAAGTAAAACCTCTGCACTAATTCTTGAGTCTTATTGACTCCAAAATGACAACTAAGTGTACCATTGTGCTTTCTTGGATCAGATTTTCTCTAATTAATCCTCTACGGACACATAACTAACTTCCTTTAAACAATAGATCAATTTGTATTGTATATTCAAAAAATTAACAATGGAAATGATTCTTATACTCTTTACATACCATGTATGCTTCTGAAAAGTCTTCATCTTCTGCATATAAGTCTTTGAAACTATCAATTCACATGCTCTATAGTTGTACTTCTTGTGTTGTTAGAAGTCTTCTACTAAGTGCATCAACCACTTTATTCTGCACTCCTTTCTTGTTTTTGATGTGGAAGGTGTAAGCCTGAAAGTACTCCACCCATTTCATGTGCTTGTGACTGAGATTGTCTTGTGAATTCAGAAAGCTACGTGCTTGATTGTCTGAATACACCACAAATTAATTTGGAAGCAAATAGTGCCTCCATTTCCTTACTGCTTGGACTATAACATACATCTCTAATTCATAGGAAGAATACTTCCTCTTAGCATCACATAGATTCTCACTGTAAGGAAGAAAATGTATGTTTTGAATTGTGTGGATTCATTTAACATAAAATACCTTACATTTAAATATGTTATGGGGGTAAATAAGATTCTCTCCTTCTATCCTTAGATGTGCAAATGAAAGATCCAAGTTGATTAACCCAAAGGGAAGGATCAATACATAAATGAATCAATCATTTGGAAACAAGAGTAAGGAAGGAAGATCTTAAGTACCCGGTTTGATTTGTTAATTTGAATGTATTTTAGATTTAGATAGATTGATAACCTTAATTGAATTGAATAGGAGAAATGCACTAACCTTGAAATATTGCAGATTTGAAGAATGTTGTTTTCTGAAGCCTGTGTTGAGTATCTGGAAAATCTGAGACCAGATCTGGAATCAAAATGCAGAGATAGACAAAACTCAGAAATCTTTTTATGTTCTGAGACAGTTCTAATTTGTACCCTCAAGTCAATGTCACCATTTTCTAGAATTTATGATTGTGCCCTAGGTCACAATCAACCTAAAAAGTCTCATACTAAAATTCTATTTTTGGATCCCGGAAGTTTGCTGAAAAGGGTATCCGAATCTCCATCTCAATTTATTGTTTTGAACCTGTAACTACAAGAAAAAGGGGTTCATTTGTTGGGGGAGGGGTTTTCCTTGGTCAAACCCCAGTTTTGGAATTAACCTCAAATATATAATTGAAATTACAGAAATAAACAAAGTAAATGAAACAATTCACCTTGCTCATGTAAAAGCCCTTGTGGAGGATTCAAATCCTTGAATCCACAAGTATGGATGCACCAAATGAATGTAGAATGTAGAATGTAGGATTTAGAATGTCTTCAAACAATTTATTGTATATCTTCAACACCAATATTGAATGGGTTCTTGAATTGGAAGAGGCTTGGAGGAATGTAGATGGAGAAATGTTCAACAAGAGGGCTCCATGGAGCTTGAATCCTTCAATGGCCACCAATGGATCTCCTAGATGAAAATGGATGCTTGAGAGGTGATTGAAAATGGATGAATGATTCAATGGCTACTTGGCTTGCTTCAAATCTCTCTCCTTCACCTTTGGAATTCACTCTTCAAGTCTTGAAAGTTATTGCTTGTGGTTAGAGAGTCTTAGTGCTTAATGAGAGGAGAAAGCTTCCTTTTATATGAAATTAGAGAAAAATCTCCTAGAGAGGCCGACATAGGAGAATTAAATTATAATTGGACCCATGCCCCTAGAAGAGGACCTATGTTAAATATAATTGAGTATTTGTTTTCCCGAAGTCCGAAACAACTGACCCAGAAGCGAGAATTAACTTTTTCCAAAGACTGACATCCAAAAACCCTGAGATTCTAAAATTTGAACCCTGGGCCTGGAAAAGGTTGATTGTGACCTAGGTCAAGGTCAAGGTTGACCTTGACCCAAAAAGGTCAACCTTGACCCTGAGGTCAAAGTTCCAGTTTCTTAGTCTGGGGTGCCAGAAACAGGTTGGAAAAAGTGGAAATGGGGTAGAACAGGGGGATAAAGCCAGATCAAATTCAGAAACCCATTCAAGGTGTTTGACATGACACAAAACCACTAACCTAGAGGGATAAACTAGTCTACCATGAAAGTGATTCCATTTTCTGACTATATACTCACTATGAAAAGCCACTGGTATCCCTTCTTGGCTTAGAACTTCCCCAATGGCAACATTGCTAGCATCACACTCAACTGTAAAAAGTTTCTCAAAAATTGGTAATACTAAAATATGTTGAGTGTACATATATTATTTTTCAACAACTCAAATCCCTGGTTAGCTTTCTCATTCCATACAAAATTAGTCTTCATTCCACCCTTTATGGTGTCTAGCATAGTAGTACAAATAGCACTGAACTACTTAATGAAATTCCTCTAATATTGAGCTAAACCATGGAAGATTCTCACATCTATTGTAGATTTGGGAGTAGTCTAGTTAACAATGGCTTCCACCTTTCTTGGATCCATCTTGAGGTTTCTATGAGACAAAACAAACCTAAGATATACTAATTCCTACTTTAGGAATTCACACTTTTCCAAGTTGATCATCAACTTCTCTTCATACAGCCTCTTGAACACAATTTGCAGATGTTTCAAGTTATCTTCTTTAGTCCTACTAAAGATTAGGATATCATACAAGTATACTACAACAAACTTACCAATGTAGTCCTTGAGTACTTCATTCATTAGCCTCATGAATGTAGATGGGGCATTAGATAGCCCAAATGGCATCACAAGCCATTCATATAGACCTTCTATAGTTTTGAAGACACTCTTCCATTCATATCTGTCACTGACTCTAATTTGGTGGTAACCACTCTTTAGGTCAATCTTTGTAAAATAATTTACTCCTCCTAAACAATCCATTAGGTCTTCTATCCTAGGAATAGGAAGCCTATACCTAATAGTGATTTAGTTAATGAATCTAGAATCAGTGCATAGCCTCCAAGTTCCTCCCTTTTTGGGTGCTAGGATAGTGGGTACAATAGATGGACTAATACTCTTTCTAATGAGGGCTTGGTTTAAGAGCTCTTGGATTTGTTTGGTAATTTCCTCATTTTTTTGAGGGGTCATCTTATAGGTAGATTTGTTAGGAAAGGTAGCTCGTAGGATAAAGTAAATTTGGTGACTAATATCTCTTTTAGGGGGTAGGATTGCTTGTTGTCCATCACTGACAATGTCTCTGTACTCTTGAAGCAACTTTTGTACTTCTTTATGAATCTTTGTCCTCTTCAGTGTCTTCTTTGCATCTTCTTCCTTTGGTGTCAAAACCAAAGCATATGATACTCCCTCTCCTTCCTCTAGAGCTTGTAGGAATGCCTTCTCACTCACCAATATGACATTAGGACCTGAATTCTTCACTTATCCTTCTTCCAACAGTGAATGGATTTTGAAAGTCACACAATCCTTCTTAAAGGAATATGCATTCTTAGCTCCATCATGTATGGCCTGTCTATCAAATTTCCATGGTCTACCAAGTAATATGTGACATGAATCCATAGGTAGGATGTCACACAATACCTTATCCTTATATCTTCCAATTGAGAATTCCACCCATGCTTTTTCATTCACAAGGATATGTTGTCCTTTGTTCAACCAAGTGACCTTTTATGGGTTACTATGTGGAATCCTCTTCATCTTTATCTTACTAACTGCTTCCTTTGATATAATTTTATCAGTAGACCCTGATTCTATGATGACTCTACATAATTTACCCATCATCTTGCACTTCACTCTAAAAAGTGATCTTCTCTGGCTTGGCTCCTCTCTCACTACTTCTTTGATTAGTGTTCTTCTTATAATTATATTCTCTACTTCCTCTAATTCAAGGGGTACCTCAGGGTGTTTATTCCCACCACTAGAATCCTCTTGCACATAGTTAACTATTTTTTCTCCTCCTTGATAAGTAGAGTCTTTCTTTGGACACCTATAGGAAGGATGTCCCATCTAATTACAATGATAGCATTTCATTGTTTCAAAGTAGAAAACTCTTCCTTGGATATTGCTTCTTCCTCTCCAATTATTGTTAAAGCCTCTTCCTCTATTGAAGCTTCCTCTGATTGAGCTTCCTTCTTGTTGTTCTGTCAGCTTAGTTTCTCCTTGGTTCTTAGACTCTGAACTTCTACCACCATATACACTTCTTTGTCCTCTTTTATCTCTTCCTCTATCTCTGCCTCTGGTATTACTGGAGTCTTGTTTCTTTCTCAATTTCTCTTCCATCTTTATGGAAATTTGGTGGCATCTTTGGATAGTGGTAGGAGTAAGAAAACTTAGTTCATCTTGTATAGTCCATTTAAGACCATTAAGTTATCTAGCTAACTTCACACTTTCCTCTTCTGCAATCCTTGATCTCATGCATAGTCTTTGAAACTCTTAAGTGTAATAGTTAACATCCAAGTCTTTTTGCCTAATAATTTTTCTCCTTTTATGCAACTAAATCTCATAGTCTTTAGGTACATATGCTGCTCTAATTTTGGCTACCATAGCCTTCCAAGTAGCAATGAGTCTCTTTCCTTCATTCTCTCTCTCATCTTGGATAAATTTCCACCAAGTGAGTGCAAACTCTCTAAGTCTAGCTTTTTCCACTTTTACTTTCTGAGCTTCAGTTATACCATCACATTCAAATTGATTTTCTAGTCCTTCAATCTAGTCTAGGACTATCTCTGGTTCCATCTTTCCAGTGAAGATAGGAACTCCTTCCAATGAATTTCCACTTAATTCTTTTAGTGCCTTCAAGAATGGTTCTTCGGTGATAATAGGGCCAGCTTCAGGAACCTCATCATCCAAGGCTATTTCTTTGCTTTTTCCTTCAACTTTATCTTTCACTTCTTCAGTATTTTCTTCTACTTGGTTCACTTTGTGTTCCAATTGGGACAATCTCTCTCTGACTAATCCATTCTCTTCTTCTTTCTCATCCACTTTCTTTGTCAACTCTGCATTTTTCACCATTGTAGACTCTCCTACTGACTCTTCTGGTTGGAACATTTACCACAAGCCAAATCTCTAAGCTATGATACCAATCTGATAGATATACTCCAAGGTGTGCCTGCACAAGCTCTTCTAGGACACTTCTAGTTCCTAGTCTCCAAAAGATCCTACTTTCTTCACTAGGACCTTCCAAGCTCTAGCTTAGCTAGCATAGAACCTCTCAAACACCACTCTATGAGTTGGTGATCTATGTGCTTAACCTTGGGGGTAACTATCAACCAATTTCTCTTCAACCTCTTACTCCACCTTGGAAGATTCCAAGTGAATTCTCATCACCAATTCATCACAAGTGATGCAGGGGGTGAAATTATTGTTGATAAAAATTCTTTCCTCCCATGTGAACCCATTATAATAGTGCATCAATGGTTTAGTAAACGATCTCAAGACCAAGACTGAATTTAGTCTTTTAGGCCTAGTAGGCCAATTAGCCCTATATAGTGGGTTTTTCTCAATTCTCTCACAAAACTCCCAAACAACCCTAAAAAAAAAGTTTATATTAAGACACCCTTTTCCAATATACAAAGGATTTTTTTGGTCTTAGGGTTATAGGGCCTCTGTATAGTAGGTTCCTAGAATTTAGGGCTAATAGGGCAAATAGGGCTATTTTTGTGCAGTCTTCTAATTTTTTCTTGGAAATCTATCTTAATGGATTGGCCAATTCCTAATCCTCTCAGGAGGTATCTACAAGACCTCTATTCTTCTGAAACCATGTTTGGTTTCATTCTCTCAATCCTTCCCCTGCAATTACACAACATTTAAACACTGTCACACACCTAACTGGGCACACTGAACTTGCCTATGGCATGACCTTAAAATTAGCTATATTACTCTTTTGATCTTATCCTTCCATATGTACAATGTAAAATGGCTTCCCTTACATATCCCTCAGGGTTGCGATGATTTTCATGATGGAGAGTTATGGGGGAGCCATGTTTCCTAAACTGTCTAAAATAACACCATCAACTAGAATACTTGAAAAACAATTTGAAAAGCTAATCTAATGAAATTAAAACAACTTCACTACTAAATGAAAAGTTCCTAAAACTATCTCTACCACACTACTGCAACACTGGATCACTTTTTTCAATCCATCTACTAGCTCATGAACTCAAAACAAGTCGACTGTATGTAAAACCATAACTCAGAGCTTCTCATTCAAAATCAAAATCATTCATTACATCACGCTGCATCAGGAAATGAGATCCTACGTGTCTAAATATACCTTCCCTATGATTTTAGGCCATTACATGAACAACCCATATTAATTCTTTGAAGAGAATCCTATTCTCCTAAATGTTGTCATGCAACTTTCAAAAGTTGCAAATGTTGTCATGCAACATTTTGACAACTTTAACAACTATGCATAAAACAAACTCCAATGATCTCCAACCAACCTATAATAATGTCAAAAAATCCTAGAGACCATTTTAGGCATACTCCTACACTTGCCTAAGCCTTGAAGGATTTTGGATCCTTTTTCCCATTTTTAGGTTTAATCTACCACTAACCACTAATAAAGCAGAAACAACTAGGTTGGATTGATCCTAGTCAAATCCACCTAGGTACACACATGCAAGAACTTCTAAGGTCAAATCCAAATTATAATAACTTGGCTAAGGTTAGTACAAGCCAAAACACAACTAGAATTGAGGATTAGCCTAGGTGCTCCTGCACCAATATATGTATAGTAAAGGCAGATACTATAATTTGTATGAGTTCATATTCATATACCGAGTATATACAAAGGGGGAGTCAATGTGTATAGTATTATGTATAGTACTAAGTTTTTGATGCTATTTCCAAAGGGATAGAATGTTACTCCAATTTCACATTGAATTTGTCATTAGTTATCAAGAAGACATAATAAACAATCGGTGACAGAGTCAAACAAGATAGTCGGTTTATATCACCGAAGTGCAGAGTTAACAGAGAGCACTGATCAAACCCAAAGTCAACTGAGCACAGTGATTACTAAGTAGACAGACTATACCAAACATAAGACAACACCAAGCTACACAACATAACCGAACACTAGTATAACTGAGATACACAGACAACACCGAGCACCAAGAGACAACAATAATCGAGGGGAACAGAGACCACCTAAGAGTTTGTTATGGCACATCATTTGATGTAAATTTTTTTTATCCGACCTAGATAACAGTTTACATGATCGAGGAGGACATTAATTATAGATTTACAACATTAATTATTTATGTCTCCTATGTGTATATAATCAAGGTAAATTTTGTACACCGTTGATCTTAGGATAAGGATGTAATTATTAAGCCCTAATTAGGTCATATCATTTGATATATAAATGTATAGATGCCAAATTTTTTAATGTATGTTGATCAAGAAATGATTAAGTAGCCATCATACTACAGACATCAGAGATCAGAAAAGGGAATTTCAGAGAAAGAGACTACATTGCAGAAATCAGTTTATAGAACTAAGGCAAGGCTACCAAGCAGAACATAACAGAAGGTATTATCATTCACATTGAGGTGATATTTTTTTGTATGAAATTTATGGATCTGTATCAGTAATATTGAGATTGTATATGTTTCAGATCAAAATTTTGTTACTCTCTAATAATTGTAATAGACCCTAAATCTCTTAACATAGTAGACTTAACCGTCTTATTGTAAATCTCTTAACCGAGTGCACACATAGATTGAGTTGAAAAATCATAACATGAGGTAGATCTAATCGATCTTATTGTTACTCCTAACAGGGTTAGATCATCAAAAGTGATCATTTTGTAAATCTTTAACATGATAACTTTATTTCTATAGTAGTGAATTTTTGTGGATCTCATCCCCACTGCAGTTTTTACCTTCTAACAAGGGTTTTTTGCGATACAAAAATACTAGTGTCATGAGTACTTAATCTGATGTATGTGTATTGTTTACTTTACATGCATTTACATTTCAGCATTGATACTACATGTTTGGTATATGTGAATCTACTCAATCAGTTAATGAAGAACATTGTTAACAAGATTTGATCAAAAAATTTTAAGGGTACTGATTCACCCCTCCCCTCTCAGTACACATCCTTTCAATTATCCCAACAATTAGGTTCTAATACCTTCTAATTGGATATAATTAGGTCCTAATAGGTCTATTATGTCTAATTAGGTCCTAAAGGGTCTAATTGGATCTAATTAGGTCCTAATAGGTATAATTAGACCCTTTAGGTATAATCAAGGGTCTAATTGGGTCTAGGTGGATCTAATGGGGTCTTAAGGGGTCATATAACCTATCATAGGTGCTGATAGGTCTAATTAGGTCCTAAAGGGTCTAATTGGATCTAATTATGTCCTAATTTAGGTCTAATTGGACATAATTAGGTCCTAAAGGGTGATCTAACTAGGTCCTCATAGGTATAATTAGGTCTAAGTGGGTCTAATATGTATAATCAAGGGTATAATTGGGTCGAAGTGGGTCTAATGGGGTCATATAACCTATCATAGGTCCCGATAGGTATGATTAGGTCTAATTATGTCTAATTAGGTCCTAAAGGGTATAATTGGATCTAATTAGGTCCTAAAGGGTCTAATTGGATATAATTAGGTCCTAATAGGTCTAATTGTGTCTAAGTAGGTCCTAAAGGGTCTAATTAGATCCTAATTATGTCCTAAAGTGTCTAATTAGATCTAATTAGGTCCTAATATGTCTAATTAGACCCTTTAGGTATAATCAAGGGTCTAATTGGGCCTAAGTGGTTCTAATGGAGTCTTAAGGGGTCATATAACCTATCATAGGTCCCGATAGGTATAAGTAGGTCTAATTGTGTCTAATTAGGTCTAAAGGGTCTAATTGGATCTAATTAGGTCCTATTAGGTATAATTAGGTCTAATTAGGTCTAAGTGGGTCTAATAGGTATAATCAAGGGTCTAATTGGGTCTAAGTGGGTCTAAGTGGATCTAATGGGGTCTTAAGGGGTTATATAACCTATCATAGGTCCCGATAGGTATAATTAGGTCTAATTGTGTCTAATTAGGCCCTAAAGGGTCTAATTGGATCTAATTAGGTCCTAATAGGTCTAATTGAATATAATTAGGCCCTAAAGGGTCTAATTGGATCTAATTAGGTTCTAATTAGGTTCTAATAGGTATAATTATGTCTAATTAGGTCTAAGTGGGTCTAATAGGTATAATTAAGGGTCTAATTGGGTCTAAGGGGGTCTAATGTGTCTTAAGGGGTCATATAACCTATCATAGGTGCCAACATGTATAATTAGGTCTAATTGTGTCTAATTAGGTCCTCAAGGGTCTAATTGGATCTAATTAGGTCCTAATAGGTCTAATTGGATATAATTAGGTCCTAAAGGGTCTAATTGGATCTAATTAGGTCATAATAGGTATAATTAGGTTTAAGTGAGTCTAATAGGTATAATAAAGGGTCTAATTAGGTCTAATGGGGTCTTAAGGGGTCATATAACCTATCATAGGTCTCCATAGGTCTAATTGGATCTAATTAGGTCCTAATAGGTCTAATTGTGTCTAATTAGGTCCTAAAGGGTCTAATTGGATCTAATTAGGTCCTAATAGGTCTAACTGGATATAATTAGGTCATAAAGGGTCTATTTGGATCTAATTAGGTCCTAATAGGTATAATTAGGTCTAAGTGGGTCTAATAGGTATAATCAAGGGTCTTAAGGGGTCATATAACCTATCATAGGTCCCGATAGGTATAATTAGGTCTAATTGTGTCTATTTAGGTCATAAAGGGTCTAATTATATCTAATTAGGTCCTAATAGGTATAATTAGGTCTAATAGGTATAATTGGGTCTAATTTCCCGTCTAAGTGGGTCTAATGGGGTCTTAAGGGGTCATATAACCTATCATAGGTCCCAATAGGTATAATTAGGTCCTAAAGGGTCTAATTGGATCTAATTAGGTCCTAATAGGTATAATCAGGTCTAAGTGGGTCTAATAGGTATAATCAAGGGTTTAATTTGGTCTAAGTGGGTCTAATGGGGTCTTAAGGGGTCATATAAGCTATCATAGGTCCAGATAGGTAAAATTAGGTCTAATTGTTTCTAATTAGGTCCTAAAGGG
Organism: Thuja plicata; assembly: GCA_018584345.1. Taxonomy (NCBI): domain Eukaryota; kingdom Viridiplantae; phylum Streptophyta; class Pinopsida; order Cupressales; family Cupressaceae; genus Thuja; species Thuja plicata. Next base: position 126,069 of record MU213126.1, on the reverse strand, counting down.
TCTAATTGGATATAATTAGGTCCTAATAGGTCTAATTGTGTCTAATTAGGTCCTTAAGGGTCTAAGTAGATTTAATTACACCTAGAAGGGGTCCTATTGCTTGTATTAGGAACTAGTAGATCTATTACTCATATTAGGTGTTAATTAGTATTATTAAAGTTCGAATTAGGTCTTAAATTATTTATGCACTAATTAGTCAAGTATTAGATCTTAAGGGGTACTCTTATGTCTTATTACTAAATAAAAAATTATGTCATAATTTAGTTTTTATTAGTTCAGGACTATTACTCATATTAGGTCTTATTAGGTCATAATAGATCTAATTAGGTCTTAGGGATAATTAGTTCATAATAGGTCTATATTAGGTATAATTAGGTCTTAGGTCTAATTATGTCCTAATAGGTCTAATTAGGTATTAGGTCTAATTATGTCCTAATAGGTCTAATTAGTTAGGGTTTAGGGTTTAGGGTCTTAGGTCTAATTATGTAGGGTTTAGGGTTTAGGGTCTTAGGTCTAATTAGGTAGGGTTTAGGGTTTAAGGTCTTAGGTCTAATTATGTCCTAATAGGTCTAATTAAGTCTAATTAGGTTTTCTTTATCAAATTAGGTCTAATTAGGCTTTGTAATATCATGCTTACATATTTCATTAAGACAAGTCGTAACCATCAACTTAAAATATCCACAGAGAGAGAGATAAAGAGATAGAGACATGCCTTTTTTCCTATTATAATATCTTTCCCGTGATTCTTCATGTAGTCTTTATTTAGTCTCTTCTGAATAATGTCGCGTACTCTTATTTAGCCTTTTATTTTATTTCCCATCACAAGTTGCAAATTGTTCCACTAAATTTTGACAATATTTGAAAAAATCAATTTCAAAAGACTTCCTTTTCCAAAATGTGAATTATTTTGTAACTTTCAAATTAATAAGATGAGGAAAACATATATTTATTTATATGTAATCGTTCTGAACCCAAAATGGCACCAAATAGGCCGACATAGGTTTATATCAAAATTTATCTATAACTTTCTATCGAAACTACTTTGGCAAATGGGTTAACACACTTTAAACCATGAAACTACTTTTGATACATAGTAGTTTCGACCGAAACTATTTTCTATCGAAACTACTTTCTATCAAAACTAGTTTCTATAGAAAGTCTTTGATTAGAGACCATTTGGAGAGGTTGACACAAGTCTGAAGTTTTCATGGCTTTGGGGCTCAAACACAGGGCTTAAATGGAAGAATAAGGAGACGTACTTTTGCATCACGCAAGTACTCTTAAAGAACTTTTTAATGAATATAGATTTGACAATTTTTGAATTAATTAGGCCTATATTTTTGACGTGTATCGAATGTAGTTTTTTTTAACAAATATAAACCTCCAAGTTTGACGTTCAATAAAAAATATTAGAAATCTTTCTTTTTTTTGAAAAATAACAGTGTCCTCCATCTTCGAGTCTACTTTTTATTAAAAAAAAATTGAATTTTGATAAATACACAACAAGTTATAAGCTTTGTAGTCAAGGTATGTCAAAATTATAGTTTACTCAACTTCAAACATTTAGAAATATACAATAATCATGATAATGTCATCAAACCAATTGCACGCCCTCCGTATGGAAGTTACAAAACTAAATTCGAAAGAAGCACATTCATATCTATTTTAGAAAAAAATTTAAGCTCTATGAAGTCAATGTAACTTTTTGAAAATGACATTTTCAGCAACATAGCAGTTTTCGTGGGAGAAAAAAACCCATTCAAATCAATTCAAATATATATATATATATATATATATATATATATATATATATATATAATATANCAAATCAATTCAAATATATATATATATATATATATATATATATATATATATATATATAATCTAGACAGAAAATTCTAAAAGACTCTAGCTTACTTCATCTTCCGATTTCAAATGGTTTAACAATAATATGTATTCGAATCTGAAAGGTTTTTTAAAAAAGTAGACTTCAGTGTCCGTTCAGGCCAAAAAGTGTAACCCACTATTGTGGGTTCACCCTTTGTGAATCACAAAAGGACGAGTAGTGGTTCAATTTTTTTAAATTTTCTTTATCTACTACTTGTTCATGGATGAACATGTATTGGGGGTTGAATAAATATGTTTTGGGTTAATTAAGTGCATGTATTGATGTGTAGGATTATTTGGTATTGGGGGGTCCCTATAGAGAAACGTGAATGTGTATTGGAATCTGATTCACTTTGGTTCCTTTCCCCTATGATATTTCTATGTTTAATTCTATTGATGGTGCTAGGGCTAGAGTAGTTGCAAAAAGTGGGATAAAGGATGGATTGAAACAAAACTTGATGACACTTCCAAAGAGAATATAAGACCATTGGATGTTGGGTGTGTGGCATGTGACATGTAAGGTAATATTGTGGCCATGGATACAAGCAAACTCAAAGATGAAATTAATAATAACGCGGAGGTGAAGGTGACACTTTTAGTGGTTGATCTATCTCAGAGGATTGAGGTGGAGAAATTTCTCTTGCATGGTGATTCTGATATCATTATTAATGCCATCTCAAAAGGAAAGGTACATGCTTGGAAGATTGAAAATATTGTAAACATTATCCTCAGAAGTTGGATCAATTCAAAAATTTAATAATTAAACACAATATTTGAGAAGGTAGCCAAATCATAGATACTTTGTCAAAATGGGTTGTTTCTTTCCAAAATATCGGGGCTATTTTTGAAGACTTGAGAGGGATTAATTTGTAGGGTTTGGTGCTACCATCCCATTATCAAAATTTAAATTTGAATCCACATTGATGCTATTTACCATTGATGGTGTCATAATTATGGTGTGTGGGAATAGAGAGTGTTATTCATATTTTGATATTGCCTACTCTTGGCACACTGAAGCATTAATGATTGAGGTGATTGAAAATATGGATGTCACATGCAAAGACAATGTGGAAGACTTTGAATCACCTTGGTACTCATTGGGAGGTGGTTTAATTGATTTTACAGCCAGGCTCATGAGTTGGTTTTCAGAGGGATTAATATCCTCCAAAGATTTATTTCTTTGATGCCTTTGGTTTGAAGATTTCTTGAGGAGAGCTGCACTGTGTTAGTAGAATGGAGGCAAATTTTATTTTGGGAACGACTAGACAACAACAATGTTTTTTGGGGGAGATTTGTAAAGAAGGAATGTTGAGTGTCTTTACCATGGATGACCCATATTTTTGGAAAATTATCGATTTGATGTTTGGTGAGGAGTTCATGAACTCTGAACTAATGTACAAGGTGAATACCAACATTTCTTCTTCTCTACTTGCGTGGGTGCTCGAGCTTGGAACTAAAGAAGATAAAACATGGGTAATGAAAGCCTGTATCTAGCTAGAGTGGTATGGATAATCATTCCAATTGTGGCTTCAATGGAGCTGAGTGTTGGGTTATGAGTGGTAGAAGGTAGCTGGCGTAATGTGGGTGATAATGCTCAGCAAGTTCAACAACTTTTATTTTTGAGTGGGAGAAAATTAAAATGGTATTGGATGCCAAGGAGGATAAATTAGGCAAGAATATTGTAGCCCACTACCGAGAGGACTATTGGTTTAATGGCCCAATTGCTAAAGTTTGAAAATGGTAGGCATGTTTGTTTGTTGTTCATGGTTTTTGTTAAATGTTTATACTATTATATTTATATATGCTGGTTTAGCCTATTTTGATTTGGTATTATGGGCTTAGGGTTTGGGGTATTACCAGTTAGCTATAGTATGGGGTCCTCTATATGCATCAACGACGTGTATCTCTGTGTTGATAGTCTTTCAGTTCTTGGTAGGTTTTGGTGGATGTTACTGTAGGGGATGTTTTAGTTGGTGGATGGTAGTTGTAGGAGATGTCACTTGCACAACTATGCCTCCCTCTTTTTTTTATGCTATATTATAATTATATAAATAAAATATACATATTGAACCAAACAAAAGAAGAAAAGAAAAAGATATTAGTCATAAACTAAAAGTTTAACAAGAAGAACCATTAAATCGATCAGATTTCCACAATCCATAAGAATTTTCAATTTGATTTCTGGTTTTGATTGTGTGTAATTTTTAGCATCAAGAAGAACCATACAAATTATAAATTCTATACAAATAATAGTTTACATCTTTTGGAGAATGGAGAATGAGAGTTGGTTGAAGAACAATGATAGAGAAGGCATTTTTTTGTTTCATAAGTGTTGAAAAATAGGACACAAAGGAAACACAAGAGGAGAAATCAATGGAGGAACCTCTATTAATCACAAATGATCAGATAAAGATCTGGTACTCAAACCATTATAACTACCACTTTAAATAGAGGTCTTTAGAATGCTCTAGAATACTCCATATAGTATGGATTGTGCTGGAAGTTTCTAAATTAATTAAAAACCTAAAGATAAAAAAACTAACCGACTCCTCTTTTATTTTATTTTAAACTGGACAGTTCTTTCTCTTGGATAGTGTCATTTTCACTTAAGTTGTGCATACTATAAATTTCACAAATTTAAAGACACTCGACATAAAACACCAATAAGACCAAAAGTTTTTAGAATACAGCCAGAGACACACTAAGATGATTGAAAATTGTCAGAACAACTGAAAATAAGCTAGAATACCATCACAACACTCTGTATTCGGAAACTCTCTCATACAAAAATAGACACCCACAACTAAATTTTAATACATAAAAACCTAAATACGAGCGCATTAGAGGCCAAATCACTGCAAACTTTAGCCAAAGAAAAATGTAGGCATGGATGACTAGTGGAGCCAGATTTGAAATACCCTATGAATCCACAACACAACTTCTCAGCACAAAAAACACTTTATTTCCGCAAAAATGAACAATTAATTTATTTATTTTGGAGATTTGCAGGTTCTCACGTCATCCATAGGAGCTGTGAAGTGCCTGCTCAAATTGTTGTGCAACGCTCAGACATTGGAATTCAAACTTGCCTCTCCTCAAATCAGCAACAACCATGGTTTCTACACTTTGTAGGCATCTCCATCTGCAACACTCCTCATCTATGTTGATGATGTCCTCACTCGTTTACAAGATGTCACTCATTGTATGCACCCTAAAATGGTCGCCTAGACTATGGGCCCCCATTCTTAAATTTATCAAATGACAGAATCAATTTATCAAATTCCTAATTCAATGCTTTGCAACATTTTCAATTCAAATCAATTTCCTTGATCAAATCGTAATTAATTCAACTGTTTCAATATTTCCTAAGGTTTGATCATTTCATCAATAATCTTATTTAATTAAAATAAAACACCCCTTTTAATTAAATAAAATGATCTTATTTAATTAAATGAAAATCTTTTTAAAAAAATAAAATAAAATGATATTATTTAATTAAAAGAAAATCCCTTTTTATTAAATAAAATAATCTTATTTAATTAAAAGAAAACCTCTCTTTTAATTAAATAATCTTATCTTATTTAATTAAAATCTCTTTTTTTAATTAAATAATCTTATTTAATTAAAAGAAAATCCCTCTTTTAATTAAATAAATAAAATCCCCACTTAAATCCCTCTTTGTGATGAAAAAAGGAAATACATCAAATAAAAAATAAATAAAACTCCTTTTTCTCGACATATTCCTAAGTGATGGGCTTTTCTCCTCTTACTTGCCTTTTAGGGATTTATCCCACATTGCTCTTGAGGATGCATTCCTCTCCACACTTTCCTTTATAAGGAGCCCTCTCCTTCTCTTTTTAGATATCAAATTTTCATGTTATTGTTATGTTGCAGGTTTGGAGAGCAATTTTGGAGGAGAGTTTTAGCATTTGAGCTTGAGCTTGAACTATGCAACTTCTCTTCTTCTTGTCTTCTTCTCTCATGCATCCATGGCAATCCATTTAGAGTAGATTCATGTTAATTTAGATTCATATTTCCTTTCAATAGATTAATCCTGCATATTTCCTTAATAGATTAGTTTGCATATTTCCTTTCATGCATTGTTATCATATAGATTAGTTTTCTTTCAAGCATTGTTATCATATAGAATAGTTTCCATTCTCATTTGCAATGCATATTTGATGATCATGGAGACTAGCATTCTTGCTCTTCCTCTTTGAATCTCTCATTCCATGGTGTACTTGCATGGGCATAAACTAGGTCTAAACTGAGGGCCTTCATCACAAACCCTTGCACTCCATGAATAGGGAGCTATGAGTCACCATTTGAGACCTCATTCTTGAGCAATCTTGAATACAATGACTCATAGAAGTGTATCAACATTTTAGTACACATTTTTTGCGCCCACCGTGGGGAAGAACATCCATTTCTATCATCACATTCAAAAATTCCTTCTATCTTTTGTCTATTATTCTCTAAGTGTCTTTGAAGCTCTCATTTTGAGTCAAATCTGACCCCACCATCACGTCCGGAATGTTGTTTCAGTTGAAAACGAGTATAAACCCGCCCATATCTAGTGAAAGTCAAATTTGTGGCAAATTTCTTTTGCCCAAGCATGACGTACGACCTGTTGCATAGAAATCGAGACAGATTTCAAATTTTTGTGCACGCATCTCGAGGCAAATTCTTGAAAAAAAAAATCTGAAAAAAAAATAAAAAAAATAATTCAGATTTTTTTAACTGTGTTTAATTTGATGTCTGTCAAACCATCATTATGCATAGACTGCTGTGACAGCCATGAAACCGTTAATTTCAATACTGCAATCTGCTAACGTCAGCAAAGTTTGAAAAGTCTTTGCCTTCACCATTGGAGTTTTTGAAATTGCAGTCTAACTTCAAACGATCTTATCTTGCTCATTTTAGCTCCAAATTGGGTGCATTTTTTTTTATTTTGGGTAGAATTGTCTGAAGATTTCTGGGTTGTTCTTAGTTTCTAGATTTGAGTCACATATTTATCATAAATTGTAGGTTTTCAACACTGTACCTATCTAATCCTCTATTTTATAGCTTCCAAAGCCTCGTACGAGCTCATACAGTAACATTTTTGAGTGCAATCTTTTTTGAAAGTGCGTGTTTTTTATTTACTTTCTGAATATGTAATCAGATTTATGATTTTCTAATTTTTCTAATGCTGATGAGTTTTGGGCTTTGTTGTTCTCTGACTTATCTTGTTGATTACAACCTAACAGTGGTTTGCAGGACATTTAAAAGAAGACTAAAAACACAGACTACTAACAAATCGTCTTGCAGGTTGCCTTGATCGATAAAACGCTAAACATTGTGCTTGCATTTTGTTTTGTTTTATTAAAATAGGAATGTACATGTAAGAATTTTTAAAATGAACTTATATATGATGTTTTAGGGATGACAATAATGTCAGGAAACTATGTTGTCGCCCTTTTGGGATGATCAGAAATCCAAAAACATTGTTGTCATCTTCTTATGTGTCTGAAGTGTCTTTTTAGATTGTAATCCTAAGAATTATATGAATGTATCCTATCCCCTCGCCTTTGTGGATCTTGGGTGTAAGAGAAATTTATATAATTCTTTTAGCGTGGCTACCTCCCGAGAGCTTTAACAGAGCCGGTGAGAGTGGATTGCCCAACCGGGAACAGGCTGAAGCCAAGCCCTTCCAAACCGGTATATAAAAATGTCATTATGATTAATCTCATAGTGAACAGGTGTCAATTTCACTATGCCGACATAAGATCTCCCTTAGTACCCTCGTCGTGCATAAAAACCTACAGAATGTAACTTTTGTAGACTGGGAGGCCTCCTTAACAGGGCTAATTTGCCACATGTATAGCCGCATGAACAGATGCCCTCACTAAAAACTTTGTTCTAGTGACCAATATCCCTCTATCTGTTGGCGTGGAAGGTCAAAGACCGACTAAGATGTCCCACATTTTCATGGCTCTTAGTAGAGACAATGGTCCTTTGGGAAGTGATTCCCTTGGGATTCGAAGCTTGGTGTGCTTGAGAAGTGAGTGCACTGTAAGGAGGATCCTGTGCCTCCAAGCTTCTAAGTTGTCCGCTATGAGTAGGCGTGGCTGAACTTCAGTTCAAGTGGAAATTCAATAGATATTGCCCTGGCTTACCTAGGTTGTGGCGTGACTATTCTTTTTTTACAACAAACCAATCTTCTTGATGTGTCTTGCGTGAGTGAAAGATCAAAATAGAAACCAAATATTCAAAGAAAACATTAAAACGATCAACAAATTTGCATTCTTACGTGTCAAACTATCAACCTGCTCAATTTTCTATCCTATCATTTCCAGTCTTCCTTGGTCTATCCAGGTCAGATTAGGTCATTTACTCCGCTGTTAGAAGCTTTATTTACACTTTGGATTCTTGCATTTTGACCTCTTAAACTAGTAATCTTTGGTTTCACAAGTGACCTTGCTTGGAGTTGGTTTTCTAGAAACTGTCTTTGTTGAAAAGATAAACCTTTTGATCCTTTGATAACACACTTGGAGAGTTTTAGTAGTCTCTTGTCCATTCACTTCCATACAAATTCAAATTCAATCATATAACTTGGGTAAATCATCCTCCTGATCCATATATGCTAGGGTATTCACCCATTCAGTGGGCACCTCTGTGGCAGTGTTGGTTTGTGCCTCTTGCAAAATTCTACCTTATCACCTCTCTTTTGGACAAGTGAGTGCTTTTACTATCCTAGTTTGGTACCAAAATTTCTTAGGGTCATCCTATCACCTAGTACCTTTTCTTTCATGCCAGTTACAACAAGATATCAAGTAGATCAAGGAAAGTGACCTCAAGTAGTCTTTGACTAATTACCCTTAGTTCAAACCGCCAAAAATGTAAGGGAAAAGAGCCTGTATTTGATCAATCACCCAGGAACAACTCAAAAATTTGGTTTGATTCCAAGAGTAACCTTAGTGAGTTGAGTACACCCTTAGCATATTCTCACTCAGATATGGAAATGAGTTATACAATGACTCGATGAGAGAGGGGAGAAATGGATAAACACCTTGATGACATATTTGAAAGACATAGAGATACCATTCTGTTTGGCGGTTCCCCTCACGAAAGCCAACTAGTCTCACCCCTCATCTCAACTAGATATCTGGATGCACACCAAAGGGCTGAGAGAGGTAAGAGGAAAGCCTATAAGATGAACAATCACAACATGATAACCAAGTTGATGAACCTTATGACACTTGTGTGAATGCAATATACACCAATGAATTGTTTAGAAATTCAAGACCAAGTTCACCACTCAAAACATCTTCAAGATACACGAGTGAAAGACTTAAGAAAATTGAGCATGAAAAGAAAGCCTTCCTAGACAAACAAGCTACAAAGGAAGAGCAATTTAAGCTCCTAGAATTGGAAATACAAGCCTTGTTGGAGATAGAAAGGAAATCCTTTCAGGAAGAGCAAGTAGACTCTTGGCTCAACAACTTAATGATTAATTCAACAACATGCATGTTGGTGGTGGAAATAACTCTCCTCCATCCACCCCTCCTAGGACTCCACAAAGTAGAAGACATTCAAGAACACCTTCACAATCTCCTAACCCTAGAGGAAGAAGGGATTCAAGGCATGATCATTATAGGAGACAAACACCTCCTAGGAACTCAAGACAACCTTCACAATGTTCTCACCATGGTTCACAATATGGGGGTAGTAACTCAAGTTTTGACCTCACCTCCCAAGACTTCATGAAAATGCAACAAGAACCACTTTTCCAGGACCATGTGGAGAAATATTTAGAGCAAAACAAAGACAAGTTCCTAGAGAGTTTAATCAACAAGGGTGCTAGAGTCCCCTACAACTTTGATGTGGACAAGAAGATTAAGAAGCAAGGTCCATCTCAAGAAGAAGAGATCAAACAACTTAAGAGTATGATGGAAAAGATGTTGGCACCCAAGAATTCATTCTCACTTGATTCAATTGTCCTAATCCTTTTGACAAAAGTGTTAACATGAAAGAAATCCCTAGAAAGGTTGAGATCCCTCAATATGACAAGTATGGTGGAAATGAAGATCCACATGATCACGTACACCAATTTTATACCACAAGTTTTGAGTTCCATCAAGATGACTCATACCTCATGAGATTGTTCCCAAGAAGTCTTAAGGGCCAAGAAATGGAATGGTTCACCAACATAAGTCCCCCTGTTAATACTTTCAAAGAGCTTGTCCATAGATTTGTTCAACACTTTGTGTACAACCTTTCAAGATCTATCACCATGTTGGACTTATACAACTTAAAGAAAAATCAAGGGGAATCCTTTGTTACTTTCTTGCAAAGGTGGAGATGACAATGCTCTCACTACTCTAGGACCAACCCTGAAAATGAGAAGATCAACATCCTTGTTAGCAACTTAGTTCCTGAAATGCGGTATGAAGTTAGGAAGATGGTTTTTGATTCCTTTGACACCATGGTTGAAACCGCATGTAGGATCGAGAATTTTTTGAAAGAGGTGGACCCTAAAAAAGTCCAAGAAATCATAGATATGCCACCTCCTAGAAACATTAGTAAAATGAGGAGTCTTCAAGGACGTCTTCAATCCATAAGGAGATTCATTTCATAGTTGGCAGATAGAGCTCAACCTTTCTACAAGAACTTACACAAGGGAGTCAAATGTGTTTGGAATGAGGATTGTCAAAAGAGCATAGATCAAATCAAGAAATACTTGGCAAATCCTCCTATTTTAATGCATTCTATCTCAGGGAAACCACTTATTCTATACATTTTAGGGACATAATCTTCCTTGGGGGCATTACTAGCTCAACTTGATGAACATGGGAAAGAAAGAGAAATATACTACATTATCCGCTCTCTTGTTTCATATGAGGTTAACTACACCAGCATTGAGAAAGCTTGCCTTGCAATTGTGTTTGCTTCCCAAAAGTTGCGACATTACATGCTTGCGCACACTATACACCTCATAGAAAAAATAGATCCACTCAAGTATTTGCTAGGTAAGGTTTCCCTCACAGGTAGACTTGCTAAATGGGTGATGATACTTTTAGAATTTGACATAGAGTACATTGAGCGTAAAGCAATCAAATGACAAGCCATAGTAGATCAATTGGCTGATTCCCATTGCAAGATACTACACCTATTCAAGTTGAATTCCCAGATGAACACCTCATGTATATGATTGAAAAAACATGGAAGATGTTCTTTGATGGATCCTTTATGCAAAACAGTTCAGGAGCCGGTGTGTTGTTTCTTTCTCCTCATTGGTACATGATTCCTAAGTCTTATAAGTTATTGTTCCCATGTAAAAACAACATTCCTGAGTATGAAGCTTTAACAAATGGACTTAAGATGGCCATAGAATGGAGAATCACAGAGTTAAACATCTATGGGGATTCATAGCTAATAATCAACCAAGTCAATGATGAATATCAAACAAAAATTGAGAAACTGGTAGCTTACAAGCAAAAGGTTGATTCCTTGAAAAGATACTTCACATTTGTCACATTTCAACAAATCCCTAGAGCAGAAAATAAAGCAGCTAATGCTATGGCTACACTTGCTTCACTCCTTCAGTTAGGGAAACATGAATCTATATTTGAATTCCTGGTGGAAGAGCTACATCATCCTATCTATGACTCCCAAGAAAGTCATGTCATTTGTACCCTTGTTAGTCATGAGTCATCCCGTTATGGTGCCATTTACTTATACCTTTGTGATGGAATTATACCTGAAACCTTTAACTGATCTAAATGCAGAAACCTCACCCGAAACGCCTCTCGCCATTCCCTTATCTCTGGTGATTTGTATAGGAGGGGTCTAGAGGGAACACTTCTTAGATGCTTAGAAAAGGAAAAATGTGACCAAGCGTTAGTTGACATCCATGAGGGCAGCTGTGGGGGACATTCCAATGGTCTTTCCATGGCCTGGAGGTTACTTAGGGTAGGGTACTATTGGCCTACGATGAAGATTGACGCAATAGCTTTTGCAAATTCATGTGAAAAGTGTCAAAAACATGGTAACCTGATACATGCTCCAGGCAGGGAGCTCATTCCTTCTACATCTCATTGGCCATTTCAGTGTTAGGCCTTTGATCTTGTTGGGAAGATTCATCCCAACTCATTATGTGGACACAAGTTTATTATCACCGCTACTGATTACTTCACTAAATGGGTAGAAGCTGTCCCATTTTCTGATTGCCTCGGGCAAGATAGTTTCTCTATTCATTTTGAACCATATCATCTGTTGATGTGGAGTGGCTTCTAAGATTACCACTGACAATGGAGTTTAGTTAAAAAATGAGGACCTTAAACAAATTTACAAGAAATTCAAGATTAAACAACATTGGTCCTCCATTTACTTCCCGCAAGGAAATGGTCAAGTAGAGGCATCAAACAAAACCATTCTTAAAATCTTACATAGAACAGTCTGTAAGAATGGTAGAGAT
>MU213126.1:66570-110930 GCA_018584345.1 Thuja plicata | reverse complement strand
AATAATCTTATCTTATTTAATTAAAATCTCTTTTTTTAATTAAATAATCTTATTTAATTAAAAGAAAATCCCTCTTTTAATTAAATAAATAAAATCCCCACTTAAATCCCTCTTTGTGATGAAAAAAAAGAAATAAATCAAATAAATAAATAAATAAAATTCCTTTTTCTCCACACATTCCTAAGTGGTGGGCTTTTCCCCTCTTACTTGTCTTTTAGGGATTTATCCCACATTGCTCTTGAGGATGCATTCTTCTCCACACTTTCCTTTATAATGAGCCCTCTCCTTCTCATTTTAGATATCAAGTTTTCATGTTATTGTTATGCTGCAGGTTTGGAGAGCAATTTTGAAGGAGAGTTTGAGCATTTGAGCTTGAACTATGCAACTTCTCTTCTTCTTGTCTTCTTCTCTCATGCATCCATGGCAATCCATTTAGAGTAGATTCATGTTAATTTAGATTCATATTTCCTTTCAATAGATTAATCTTGCATATTTCCTTCATAGATTAGTTTGCATATTTCCTTTCATGCATTGTTATCATATAGATTAGTTTTCTTTCAAGCATTGTTATCATATAGAATAGTTTCTATTTTCATTCGCAATGCATATTTGATGATCATGGAGACTAAAATTCTTGCTCTTCCTTTTTGAATCTCTCATTTCATGGTGTACTTGCATGGGCATAAACTAGGTCTAAACTGAGGGCCTTCATCACAAACCTTTGCACTCCATGAATAGGGAGCTATGAGTCCCCATTTGAGACCTCATTCTTGAGCAATCTTGAATAAAATGACTCATAAAAGTGTGTCAAAATTTTAGCACACACTCACCACTCCTCCACATGGGTATTTTGGCTTTCCAAACAATTGATAAACCCTTGACCAGATTCTTCTGGCCTTCTCAAAACTCTAGGATCATCAACCATCAACTCTGATACCATGTTGAAAAATAGGACACAGGGGAAACACAAGAGGAGAAATCAATGGAGGAACCTCTATTGATCATAAATGATTAGATAAAGATATGATACTCAAATCATTGCAACTACCTCTTTTAAATAGAGGTCTTTAGAACGCTCTAGAATATGTTCTAGAATACTCCATATAGTATGGATTGTGTTGGAAGTTTCTAAATTAATTGTTTAGTTTGACTTGCAGTTGTTCGGTGGTAACAATACCTGGGCAAATAATTAATTTATTTTTCCAACAATAAGATATTTTTAGGGAGGACGTAGACATCTTTGAGAGCGTAGATATTTTGGGAAATGGTGTTTCTATTAATCTTTCCGAAGAAGTTTCGATTGATAGGTTATTAATAGGAGATCTTGTTGTCATTTGTCGATTCATAGGAAAATAGAAAGATAGGGTTTTGATTAAAAAATGGATTGTAGATCAATGAAGAACTGAATGCATTATTAAATTTCTACCAAAGAATTTTTTCACTATTATATTTGCGAATATGGAGGAGAAGAACCATATTTTGACTAGTGGGAATTGGTTTATGGAAGAAGCCCCTTTATACATTCAGAGATGGGCATCTAATTTCAATCTTCTGAATTTCTATCCCTACGATTTCCCTTTCTGGATCATATTGTATAATTTGCCCATTGAGTATTGGTAAGGGGAATATCTGGAGAAAATTGGTCGTACCCTAGGGACTTTTCTGGATATTGATTGTGATCTTATTAATGAAGATTTGTATAAATTTGCAAGGATTAAGATTTCTGCACTCAGGCGTATCCCAGAGGAAATCACTCTCAAAGTTTCAAACAAAATCTGGTGGCAGTTGGTTTGAATTGAAACTATCAAATGGTTTTTCTCGAAGTGTGGGCACATAGACCACATGGACATGGAGTGTAGGAAGTCTCCCGTTCTGAAAACCATATGGACACCCAAGAAAAATGATGTAGGGAAGGAAATGGGTGATGGAAATCATTCCAAAGATGTATCTGAGTGGGTGGATAAGCATTCTATTCTGATTGCACAAACTAAAATGGTTTCCAATCCAGTTATCAACAAAATAGATGGGAAATGTTCTATGATTTCTCAGGGTATACAATGCCATTCTTTGTCTTCATCTAAAAAAATGTGGAGAGGGATAATGAGTGTCGTATTGAGGAGGCATTGACCAGAGAAAGTGATTCAAACCAAGCCTGCAATGAGCATTTGCCTCCAAATATGAACAAAGATTTGTCTCCTAGAGATGATAACAAGGGAGATGGATGGTTCTCTGATTGTGAATGGTCAGGTGAAGATATCATTAATAGTGTTAATCCTATATGCCTAGTTCAATTTTCCATTGCCAAACTTGACAAAACCAAAAGGTGGAGAAAAATGAATAAACATAAGTGTGAAGATGAAGCAGTGGTGAAAGGTCTAGTGAGTGTTTCATATTTTTTGAAGAAATCCATGAGAGCTAGGGCCTCCCTTGGAGGGAAATAAGATTTCTCTCATGGAATTTTAGGGGCCTATCTTCCCTTGACAAAATAAACTTATTTAAGTGTCATCTTATGAAAGAGGATGCAAACTTTATCCTTCTGCAAGAGACTAAGATGTGCTTGGATCAAGGTAGTGCCTTTGCAAAGTATTGTAAAATATGGGATGGTGTTTTCCAGCTGGCAAGAGATTCTTCTATTGATTTGGGGATGATTTGGAATGCCAATATTTTCTCTTTTTCCTTGTTGGATTCAGGTCATAATTGGATTCTTGGAGAAGTTAGGTTCAAATTGATGGGGCTCTCTTTCATTACTATCAATGTTTATGGACCTACAGGGATAGAAGATAAGAAAGCGGTGTGACTCACTCTGGGGGAGAATTTGACTTCTTTTAACTGCAAATATTGTGTCATTGATGGGGATTTTAATCCAATTCTAAATCCCAAAGACAAATCAGGGGGATTCATTAATGATAATAGAATCATGGTAGACTTTGGAGCTTTTTTGGAAGATAACCATCTTGTAGATTTGATTCCTAAGAATGATGCATTCACTTGGAACAACATGGGGGCGAGTTTCACTAATATAGAAGAGAGACTTGATCGATTTTTCATTGGAGAACTTTGGCTCTCACAAGATTACATTTTCTTTTCAAATATTCTCCCTTATTCTATTTATAATCATTCTCCAATCCAATCTCATTGTTTATTAATTTACCTTAAAAGGTAGGGAAGAGCTTCTTCAAATTCCAATCAATGTGGTGGAGAGACTATTCTCTTCTAAGAAAGATTGAAGCATGGTGGGAGGAAAGCAATTATTTTTCTGGCACTATTAGTTTTTGTTTTGTCCAGAGGCTCAATTACATTAAACACAAAATCAAAATCTGGAAAAAAAGAGGAGTTCAATAATATATTTGAAGAAAATATCACAGTGGAATTAGAAATCAACAAGTTGAATGAATTTTTTTTTCAAGGATGACATGGTTTATGTGAATTTCTTATTGGAAAAAGACTTGAAGGCAAAGTTATCTGAATTGTTGATGATGGAAGATTTGTATTGGAGGGATAAGGCTTGAGAATTGTGGCTATCAAAGGGAGACACCAACCTTAAGTTCTTCCACTCATCCATGAAATCAAGGGGGAGTTTCAAAATGATAGTTTGCATTCATTCCACGGGCAGTGATTCTTTGGAGGGAACAATTTACATTGATGAAGAGGCAGTCTCTTTTTTCAAATCAATTTTGTGATTTGGCGATCATCCAGATAGAGTTTAATGGGATGAAGTATTGGACCTGATACCAAGGCTGGTTGAGGATGACAAAAATGACATGTTGGTGGACAAGTTCTCAATGGATGAAGTTAAGGATGTGGTGATCCAACTTCAAGCAACCAAATCCCCAAGACCCGATGGACTCCGTGCTAGTTTCTTTCATAGATGTTGGCCTTTCATGGGACAAGATATTTGTAACTTGGTTGAAGACTTCAGGAAGAAGAAAAGGTTTTTCAAAGATATCAATAATACAGTTCTTATGCTTATCCCCAAAAAGGATTTGTGTGTTATGATGACGGACTTTAGGCCTATCTCTCTTTGCAATATTATATATAAGATTGTTTCTAAGGCTTTGGCAAATAGACTCAAACGTATTATTCCTAAACTTATATTAGAAGAGAAAAATGAATTTATTCCAGGAAGGGACATTGCATATAGCACCATATTGACATTGGAAACTCTCCACTTCATGAAATCTGATCACATTAGGATTATGTCTATTAAACTAGATGTAGAAAAACAATACGACAAAGTTTGTTGGGACTTTCTATTCGTTGTTCATAGCAGATTTGGATTCTCTCAGCATTGGATTAAAATTATTTCAACATGTATTGTGGCTCTAAGGTGTTATATTCAGATTAACAACTCCCTATTTGGTTTTTATTGAAATAAAAAATGGTATCCGAAAAGGGATCCATTATCTTATTATCTCTGTGTTTATGGCCGAATCACTTAGTAGACTTATAAAAAAGAAGAGAGATATAAAAATGTCGACAATTTTGATCCTATCTCCCACTCTCAGCTTGTAGATGACACCATTATTTTTGGTGAGGCTACCATTGTTGAAGCGAGAACTATCAAAGCTAGTCTCTAGTCTTACTTGACAACGTCAAGACAATATATGAGTAAGGATAAATCTGAACTTTTCTTTTTTAATACTAACAAATGTTCGCAAAATAGGATTGCAAAAAAATTGGGAATCCAAATCTCTAGTCTTCCTTGAAGATATCTAGGGGCTACTCTATTCACTAGTATTAACCAATCCTCATATTGGGATGATCTCATTAAGAAATGTCAGGATAGAGCTCTCTTGGAAAAATAAGTGGTTCTCACAAGTAGGGAGGATTGTGATGAGAAAAGCAGTCTTGGATATCATTCCTATATACATCATGTCTTTCTTTAGACTTTACCATAAATCCATTTCCAACTTGGAAGGGATTTTTGATAAATTTCTCTGGTCAAGGGCTAAAGAACATAAGAAAATTTCTCTTATAAAATGGTGTTAGGATTAAGAAATTCTGATTCACCCCCTCTTAGTATTACTTTATCCTAACTGGTTGAAATTGATTGTGTTTTCTTTGAGGCAGTTCAACCTAGAATAAAATGGTGTTATCCT
This sequence comes from Thuja plicata, assembly GCA_018584345.1. Classification (NCBI taxonomy): domain Eukaryota; kingdom Viridiplantae; phylum Streptophyta; class Pinopsida; order Cupressales; family Cupressaceae; genus Thuja; species Thuja plicata. The sequence goes on along the minus strand of MU213126.1, from coordinate 105,831 downwards.
CTAGGATATGAAGTCAGTCCTAAGGTTTTGACTATGCAAGTTGAACATATACTATACTCAACAATTGATCCATCCGAATAAAGATGGGGCACCTATGAAGAGAAGTCTACAAAGATAAGGGAAGAATAGACATGAGAAGAAAGGAAGATGAAAGTAGAAAATATGGTAGATAATCTGGCAGCCAAGGCTGGTATCACAAATGAGGAGATGAAAGAGGTAAGGAAGAAGATGACAGAAGGTGTTTATGGCTTGGTGAGCACTACTCTTGAAACCCTTCCACCTCCATAGACATAAAGTTATCAGTACACCTCCCACTATAGTTGATGTACCTAAAACCACACCTACACCACCTAAGAGGACATCACAAGAAGAGAAACCAAAGGAATTACCTAAGAGAACCACTAGATCCACTAAATAGGACTCTCCACCTAAGAAACATAGGACATAAGTTGTTAAGGAGAAAGTAGAAGAGAAGAGCACAAAGGTGAAACAACTCTAGAAACCTGATATGAAGATACTAGAGAAGAGGATCATTGAGTAGGGAAAGATTGTTTCATTGACTAGATACTATGAGAGGTATGATGCATTTGATCAACTCTTGATTGAGGACACGGTCATCAATCATTTACTTGTTTTTAAGAAGAACTTATTAGAAGTTGAAGGCAACATACCAGAGGAACTTTATGAGAAATTAGAGAAAAGGAAAAAATTAGCACAAATTGAAGATGAAACAATCAGAACTCAAGCCATTGAAGATATGTTACTTGTTGTTCCTGTTAAAGAGATGGAATGAATATTGAATTCTATAAAACCTTTGTTGAGAACTAAGTCAAGATTGGTGAAGATAATGGGGATAAAATATGATGAAGTGATTGAGGAAACACAAAAGGAAGTAGACAAGGTTCTAATGAGGATTGAACCTAAGAAGTCCTCACCTCCCAAAGCTACTAAGCCTAAAAATATTCTAAAAGGTGAGTCATCAAGGGTAGTTGAAGTAAAATGTGATTCATCAGAAGTTGTAGATGATAGCTAATTTGTCAATTTTATGAAGCAACCAAATTTCTTTGTTACTGGTGTGCCTATGTCCTTGAACACTTTGTAGGATACTAGTGACCCTTTTGAAGGGAATAGTGACAATGTTACAAATATTAGAGGAAGCATTGATCTGAAAGTGGAAGATAAGGAAGAACTGAAAGAGAGTGAAGCTGAGGTGGATAAGGAAGCAGTAAATAAACTTGAAGTTAAACAAGAAACTCATGTCTCTATTTCTTCATCTTTATTGTTGGCAAGTGGAGATATAACTCTGAGCATTAACGTTGAGAGCATGGATGAGGATGAGTTGATGAAGCTATCCTACATCACAATTGCAAAGGTGAAAGAGAGATCTGAGCAGAAAGGTGAGGAAAGGTAAAGGGTAATGGATAGAGTAGTTGATACTTTCAACAAAATCCTACCTATACCTCTTAAATTTCAAGGAAAGGACATTGCAGAGAAATTGAACAAGGTATTGGATGACTTTGACATTCACTATGAGTCCTTGGAGAAGATCACAGAAGAAAAAACAAAGCAGAAATACTTAGCAAAGAAGTTGGAAGAAGTATGCAAGTCTATTGCATGGGACTTGGGCATACTAGGCAAGACAATGACTGAAGTGAAGAGTTGTGTGTCACATGGAAGGAAGTTATATAGTTGCTATGTAAATCCTATCAAACATCTTCAGGATATTGAGGAAATCATAACAAAGGACAGATAGACTCTGGAAAAGTTGATGCATAGTTGTGAGACCTCCTCACACACTATATTGGAGTTAGACAAAGAAGTGTCTAGAATATCGAACAAGTTGAGTGTGTTGGAAATAGAGAAAGGGAGAGTTATGGGCAGATTTGTTATGCTAAAGAGTTTAATTACTCCTAAGTTATCAATTCTTGAGATAAACCTTCAAAACATGGAGAAAACAGAGCAAGCTCTCACTGGGAACATGCCCACTGAGTTAAAGGCAACAAAGACATCATATTTTGCACTGAATGGAATAATTCACGCGAGTCTGATATTGGTGAAGACTTAGTCAGAGGAAGTAAAGATCTTGGAAAGTTCTTTCCAGGATGTGCTTAAGATGGTCTAGATTTTTGGGTAAGCAGTTGTATCAATTTTGTTATATATTCTACATTTTTGTATACCTTTGTCATTAATGTCAAAGGGGGAGAAGAAAAGATATGAAAAATGTACAGAGGATAGATAGAGAAGATAATATAGTAAATATGTAAAGGACATAAAGAAGTGTAATGTTTTTTTTTGGTATTGACACTTAGTCATTTTTCACTAAGTGTTGTCATCAATGCCAAAGGGAGAGATTGTTGAAAAGTGGCTCATTTAGGAGTGTTCACAAACACATTAGAGTTTTAATTTATGGAAACACATATGTTATGGATGATCTCTTTGTGTGAAACATGGTTTTGGAGTTAAGGCTTGCAAAATGACCAAGTCCAGAAACAATTTTACAATGTACATGAGTACAGTTTTGGAAAAGGAACACAATATATGGTGAATGAAGACATATGAGCTTAGGGAAAGCTATTTTGGGATATATATGACTGTTAGTTAAGGTATCTTATGATTTGGATTTGATCACAGTAAGTTATAGTATATTGAAGGCATGCGAATATAGAGTAGCAGTGATACATGAAAGATGAAAGGTTGAGATGATTAAAGGAGTATGACGTGGAATCCAATCGTGCTATGTTTGATTCAAATTGTGTATTACCTATATTTTGGTAGCGTAAGGTCACTGAATTTGTATTTACTTTTTGTATAAGTGTTGATTCTATTTTGTGATGTATTTGGAAGCCGATTGGATATATAAAATGTATATATATGAAGAGCTTTTGAGAAGCAAAGTATGGTATGGATGTGAATAGTTGAATGGGATACATTATGATGTCAAAATAATATAGATGATGATGGGAGGTACAAACGGAACTACCTAATCATAGAAAATGCTTGTTTATGTCTATTTTTTATATACATTATAACATAGACATATTTTGGATTGTATGAGCAGTGAGCTCAGTGTATACCTTTAACAGGGTTTTTGTATTCCTTTAACAGGGAAATGTACTAATGTAATATTCAATTCCTAACATGGCTAGGTATCCTAATAGGGATAGTATAATTTTAGTGCATATTTGTGGGTACCATCCCCACCAAGGTCTTCCCTTGGCCAGGGTTTCCTCAAGAATAAATTCATGGTGTTATGAGTTATGTATTTTGTGTTTATGTTCTTTTCATTTCAACAATTATCTGGTTAAGTTGGAATTTATTAAGTTTTAAGTTTTAAGTGTTGTAATACCGATTCATCCCCCTGCCAGTATTACTTAATCCTAACAAATGGGAGGATTCTTGTTTAGGCAGGAAGGAGGAAAGGGCATATTTGAGGAAGATTTAGCTTCAAAATTTGACATTGGGTGCAAAGCTAACATGGAAAATATATAAGTATCTGGATAAGGTATGTTGCAAGATTACGAGACACATATATTTAGACGTTTTTTACCTCGTTTCCTCACTATTGATAATTCCAGTGGAGAATCAACTATTTGGAGATTTATTTTGGACAACAAGAGCACTATATATAATCATATATCATAGAAGATTGGGAATGGTAGAAAAGAATTTTTTTGGAAAGATTCCTAGAATGAAGAATTCTTTCTCATGGAACTTTTTGATTGTGTAGACTAGATTGACTAGATTGACAGGATTGAAAATATATTCTAGAGACCAGGTGGGTATGGTTTTTGAATGGAAATGGGTGGAGGATTATCTCCCTTCCATAGTGGATCCACCCAGGCTCAAAGTAGAATTATAAAAGAGGAGGATCATATTGTCTTTAGATGAAGACAAGGTCATGTGGTGTGAGGCCAAATCGGGCTCCTATAGTGTTAAATAAATTTATGAGGTGTTGTTGGAGAATTGATAATCCTGAATGCTCAACTAGCCTATGTTGGGACTCAAAGGTGGCTCCTCGGGCGAGGGATTTTCTTTGGGTTTCCATGCATGGTAGGATTATTATAGGGGATAGACTTAAATCTATTAGTATAGTTGGTCCTAACATGTGTCCTCTTTATATGCTAAGTGAGGAGTTAGCAGACCATCTATTATTGAAGTGTGTATTTTCTTCAGCTTGGTGGGACTACCGATCATCTCCAAGACAAGATGGGTTACTCAATTTTCTAGAGAGATGGCCAATTAGAAGTAGCAAATATTTATGCAGTAATATTTTGGTTGTGGGCCCTTCCTTTTTGGTGTGGAAGATATGGAAGGAGCGTAATGGTAGGATGTTCAATGAGAAGGAATCCTCTATTGAGCATGTTATTGGACAGATCCAGCAGGGTATTTATGAAGCTGTGATGTTGAAAATATTCAAGAAGAATGTCTCCCTTGTCTCTACATGAGATCTCCATATTTAGAAGGGTTGGACTAATTTGAAGGTTCCTAGTGGTTTGTCTCCTAAACTTATGGCTAGTAGAAAGGATGCGAGGTGGGATCCTCCCTCCTTACATTGAGTGTTCAGCTGAATATAGATGCCGCTACAGGAGGAAACTTGTTGTGGATAGTGTATGGGTTCATTGGAGAAGCCGCCAACAATGAGGCAGAGTTGTCAGGCTTGGAAAGGGGCATTTGGATGTGTTTTAGTAAAGGATATAATAAAGTGGATATCGAAAGTGATTTGATGTCCTGCATCAAAGTTATTTGTAAAGGGCAGGTATGAATTCGAAACTTGAAAATAGTATTCCCAAGTTTAATAGAGGATTGGAGTCTATGGAGCAGTTTACGCTAGCCCATATATACACAAATGCAAATCAAGTAGCGGATCATTTGGATAATAGAGAGATTAATGAAAGATGTCTGGATAAAACTTTGAATCGTGAAGAGGCACGGCATATGATTATGGAGATTATCCAAAGATATATAAATAGAATGTCAAATCATGAAAGATCACGTATTGGGTGAATCTCTACCTTCGTACTACTTGGACATAGGGTTGTGTCTATGATTCCCCGTGTGAGCCCAAAGGACTGGTGCATGTGTATTGAAAGTGAATATCTTGGTCAAGGATCCCTTTGAAGAGTAGTTCGGTTGCGGTGGGAAGAGTTTCAATTCTTTTTATAGCTTTTTTTTGTGAGTGAAAGGTTTCAAATGTGTCTGCAAGATTATATTCAGAGTTCTCTGTGATCAGGATCCTTGTTTTTCATTTTTGTAGAAAATTTGTTTTTGGCACCCTTCAATCATGATTTTTGAGACTTTTAGATGCTTATTTAGAAATAAATCAAGAGAGGACCAATGCAGATGGTTTTCCAAAAGTGATAAGAACCAAACTCTGGAAGCTTTAAATGAGATTCTCAATGCAAGCTCGGGCACACAACTCAAACATGATGGAGCCATCTTCACCCAAAGTAGCAGATCAAATATTCAACACTGGTCTAGGTAATTTGTTATGGCCCCTCTCTCTGTATTTTGATCTTGTGTAGGAACTAGTGAGAGACTGTGAAGAGAGACCTATTCAGATGGGTGAGAATGCTAAAACCCTTTTGAGCATCATTTGGGCAGATTTCCAAGGTGTGAAAAGAATAATGAATTTGGAACACTTCACAGGAGACTGTATGGAGAGGCTACTCCTTTCTCCCCAAATTAGGCCTCCAAACATATAAATCTATGTAATATTCATTTGTAATTGCGTCTAGGAGTTTAGGATTTCTTCTCATCATGAAATTGGTTGTCTAGAAGGGTATAATTTTAAGCTTTATATAATCATATTTCAACATTAATAAAGGGATCTACTCCCACAGTGGTAGAAGCTCCCACACACACACAAATATAACACACACACACACAACAACAAAATATTTTTTTTGTCTAAATAGAAATTTAAGGAAGGATGAGAAAAAAATATTCGTAAAACTAGCATACCTATCTTTAGAGTTAGTCTATTTAAAAAAATAAATATTATTTTATTATATTGAAATTAATATTAAATAATTATTAAAATATGATTATATTGTTATATTTTGGTATTTCTATTAAAAACTTTAGAAAGAAAAATATATTATTATAATATTATATTTCTAGTTTCTATTGAACTCTTACAAAAGTTAAAAAATCTATTAAGATTACATTATTATTATTATTATTATTATCATGCAATTATATTTTTATTTTATATTCATTTTGAAATTTAATGGTTCTATTTTTTATTAAAGATGCATTTGTATCCATTCAAACAATAAAAGAAACATAGGTGATATCTATTTATCAAATATATAAATTAGATTTTTTTAAATATAAACAAACATACCTATATTTTAAAAAAATCTAAATAAAATACACGACAAATATCAAGTTTGAAAATATGTAATATTTATAAATAATAACAATGAGTTTGATTGGTCTTAAACTTAGCAACTTGTAGTAGAGAAAAAACCGCTCTGCAACTCTCCCTGCAACTTTCCAATTGTAATAGAGAAAAAACCCCTAGGTCTGACGAACAATTTCCTGAGTGTATCCCAGTAATGTCTCTGATCGAGACTGGTGGTGTGGGGGACCAGGCTATGGGCATGGAGTTAACTGTAACAGATGAAGGGGACACCCCTTTTGCTTTAGGGGATGTTGTAAACCTTAACAATAAGGAACAAAAGTAAAATGAAGATGATAAGGGTAAAGAGGCCGAGGCGGAAATGACTTTAGAAGAAGGTGAGCTGATGGAAGTCCTAGGTGACATCTCTAACTCTCACAGGACAAGCCCAAGTGGGGAGGAAAAAAGAAAGGTAGTGGGGAGATGAGTAAGGCACAATGGTGTGGAAGCAAGATGACCGGAGATGGAGCTGGCGAAGAGTGTTGTTTAAATGATGGGGGGGATAATGTTTTCCTCTCCCCTATCTCAAATGAGGTTTTAAATGGATTGGTAAAGATGAGGCCGAGCCCCTCGTCGCCTTTGAATTGTGTCCTTGATTGGTCGGAACCTAAAAGGAAAACTAGAGGAGGTAAGAAGACAGAGGAAGGCATCGACAATAAAAAGAAGGTGAATGTGGGGAATGAGACCAAAGTCGATCGCTCGACGACAATAGCGGTAAGAGCCTAAGAGGTAGCAAGGGAAATTTCCAGTGGACCACAATCGACCCTAGAAGAATCCAAAAAGAGTAAAAGATGAAGTTCCTTTCTTGGAACATCAGGGGCATGAATAGCCCCCAGAAATAGTATGCTTTGAAGAAGTATATCTCAGATTTTAGGTTTGAGGTGGTTCTAATCCAGGAAGTTCAGATGAAGTATTAGAACTTTGCTCAGCTCATTGACAAAATTTGGCCAGGTGTTGCCTTTCTTTATAGTGAAGCAGATGGGGCCTCTGGTGGTGTGGCTATGCTCTAGAACCCGTGTAAGTTATCTAGAAATGCTGTGGCTTTTTATCACAACTTCCTTGCTGTGTTGTTTACTTGGAAAAATACCTCCTGGGTCATGTATAAAATTTATGCCCCTAATATCAAAAGTGAACGAGGTAGGATATGGGGAGAAATTTCTAACCTCATTGCTACTGACCATTGTCATCCATCCATGTGTGTGGGTGATTTTATTTCACCCCTTTATCCCTCCGATAAATTGGGAGGTACCCAAGATTTTTTGGAGAGTATGCAGGATCTGGCGGACTTTATGGGGAACAATGACTTGGTGGATATTGATTTGCAAGGGTCGGGCTTTACCTGGTCCAAAAATAGAAAGGGAAGACAACTTATTCAGGTGAGGTTAGATAGATGGATTTTATCAGGGGGATGAGATATCAGTCCCCAAATATTCCTTTCTCACCTTGCGAGGATTGTCTCTGATCATTCCCCCCTGATCCTTGACTGGGTGGACCGAAAGGGAGGTGGGCCACGTCCCTTCCGCTATGAGGCTATGTGGCATTCCCACCCTAAATTTGAGGAATGTATTAAAAAATGGTGGAGCACTAATTTTCAAGGGATGACCATGTTTAGAATATTTGAAAAATTACAATTAATAAAGTGGGAAGCTCAAAGGTGGAGTAAGACCAAGTTCGGGGACATCTTCCAGTGCAAAAAAGAAATTGAGGATAAACTCAAGCACTTTCAGGGGAATATGGCCTCCAGTGTCTCTTCTTGGGAGGAACAGTGCAAGGAGGAAGGTTGGCAGAGGATATGGAAAGATAACCTTAAGAGAGAGGAAATTTACTGGAAGCAAAGGTCTTGTATCCAATAGCTCAAAGAAGGTGACCAAAATTTGGCCTTCTTCCACAGGTCGGCCTCCATTCACAAAAGAAGGAACACCATTAAATATTTAATGGTTGAAGGAAATCAAAAGCTCTCAGAGGATGATGACATGGGTAAGTATGCAACGAGATTCTTTCAAGATACTTTTAGATGCCTGGATCGGATGGGGTCGGATCTTGTCATGGATAATCTTTTGGGGGCTATCCCTACTGTTATTAATGCGGAGCATAATGGAGTTCTTTTGTCTCAAGTCTCGGAGGAAGAGGTAAAATGTGTGGTCTTCTCCATGGGAGCTTATAAATCGTCGGGGCCGGATGGCTTTCCCCCTACATTCTTCTAGCACTTTTGGGAGGCTATCAAATATGATCTTGTTCATGCTGCCCGTGATTTTGTTAGAACTGGTAACATTCTGAAGAAAATCAACAAAACATATATTGTTGTGGTGCCCAAAGTCTAGGAGTGTATGGGTGACTTCTGACCCATAAGCCTTTGTAATACTTTTTATAAAATCCTCTCCAAAATCACTAACAATAGAATCAAGCCTCTGCTGGGCAAAATAATTAACCCCAATTAGAAGGGGTTTGTACTGAGAAGAAAAATATTAGATGCGGTTATTACCTCCCATGAGATCATTCTTTCCATGGACAGAGGCAAGAATGTTGGTATGGCGTTAAAATTGGATATATCTAAGGTGTATGACAAAGTCTTGTGGGACTTCTTGTATGAGGTGCTTAGGAAATTTTGATTCCATGATAGATTTATCAAAATCATAAAGGTGCAGTGGAATCGGTTGACTTTGATGTTCTGGTCAATGACACACCTTGGGGGTCCTTCAAGCCTAAGCGGGGTCTTCGTCAGGGAGACCCCCTATCCCCCTATCTATTCCTATTGGTTGCGGAGGTGCTTGCCCATAACCTTCTAAGGCTGGAGGGAAATGGGTCTATTGCTGGATTCAAGCCAATCTCTACTCTACTTACGAAGGTTATCCAATAGTTTATTGATGACATGTTCCTTTTTGGAAAATCCTGTATTAGGGAAGCTAGGGAATGGAAAACTCTCCTTAACTCCTATGCTGTGGCTTCTGGTCAAGTGATTAATTATAACAAAATTAAATTATATTTCTTCAATACTGAACAGAGAACCCAACTGGAGATTATGGATTGTCTTGGTTGTATGGGAGCTGAGCTTCCTGAAACTTACCTTGGTCTCCTACTCACGGTAAAGGAGGTTTCAAACCAATTTTGGAACTCCAATCTTGAGAAAATACAGAAAAAATTGGCTGGATGGAAAGGGAAGGTCTTGAGCAATGCGGGGAAACTTCAATTGCTTTCTGCGGCTCTGTCGGGTATTCCTGTTTACTTCCTTTCTCTATTCAAAATCAATGATAGAATGACAGAGAAATTGGAGAAAATATAGAGAAGCTTTCTATAGACAGGGATGGAGGAAAAGGCTAGAGTGAGTCTAATAAGCTAGGATACGGTCTATCAGCCAAAACTTTAGGGCGGTATGGGAATCAGGAAAATTAAAGACTTAAACAAGGCTCTAATCTCCAAAGTGAGTTGGCAGTTGTTCAGAGGATCTTCAGGTTGGAGTAGAATTATGATGGCCAAGTACTTCAATGAGGGCCAGTTCCCCTATGGCAATAACTATTCGGCTGGCTCCAAAATTTGGAATTTTCTTGCTAAAAGTAAAGGTATTCTCTTCAAAGGTTTGAAATGGCTGGTTGGAGATGGTGCTCAGATTAAATTCTGGGAGGACTAGTGGGTGGGGGATAAACCCCTTGGTCGAGAGAAGTATGGTATTATTAGGGAAACATTGATCTGACATTATGGGGGTAAAGTTAAAGACTACATCTCTCAAGATAGGAAATGGTTGGTGCTGGCTGATGCGTTCCCTGCTCAGGCTACGGTCCCCCCATACATCCTTGAGATTTAGAAGATTATGGAAAGTATTAGGATCCCTATCTCTCAGGTTGAGGATAAGGCTATTTGGTGTCACAACAAGTCGAGGGAAATCTCAGTGAAATCTATGTACTTAACTAACTTAAAAATTGTGGCTGATGAAAAGAATTGGGGAAAGGTTTGGATTCCTCAACTAATCCCTAAAATTAACTTTTTCTTGTGGAATTTTCTTCATGGAAAAATTCTTACGCTGGACAACCTCCATAAGTGGGGAATTCAATTGGTTAATAGATGCATTTTGTGTAAATGCAATGTGGAGTCCATTATTCACCTCCTTATCCATTGCCCCTATGTGACGCTTGTTTGGTCTAAAATGACGAGTAGTATGCAGCTAGATTGGGTTTTTATGGAGAATATGGACCAGTTTGTTTGTAACTGGGATTACCCCTCGAAGCACCCGCTTATTAAGATGCTTTGGAGATTTTTACCCCCGCATGTTTGTTGGAGCCCATGGAAGGAAAGGAATAATAGGGTTTTCAAAGGGGAGGAAAAGGAAGCCAAAGTAACGGTTAGAATGGCTATGAATCTGCTGATGGAGAATATTAATACTTGCCACTGGAGTACCCCCCAATTCCCCCCCAAGGAGTTAGATTGTAATTTGGCTAAGGCTTGGCAGCTGCCTCCCTCCTTCCAGGATTTTGATTGCTCCAAGGCGATTATGAGGAAAAACACCAGGTGGTCCCCCCCGGAGGAAAATTATGTCAAAATCAACTTTGATGGGGAAACCTCCACTGGGGGTGGCATTATCAGAGATCACCAAGGTCAGATGATTTTGGTCTATGCTCTTAATATTGGGATGTGCTCTAATAATGTGGCAGAAATCTCTGCTCTTTTTTGGGGCCTAAGGGTGGAAGTTTCTTCAGGGATCAAAAAATTGATTATTGTGGGTGACTCAAAAATTGTGATAGAAATGGTCAAAGGTAACTTTAGAGCTGGCTGGAAAATGTACAATTTGTTGCAGGATATCTGGGTGATTCTCCCTAGGTTTGAGGATTTTAAATTACAACACATTTACAGAGAGGGCAATGTCGTTGCTGATGCCCTGGCAGCTTCGGGCATGGGCTTGCAGGGCATTCGATGGTAGAAGAATTTGAATTCCTTGACCAAGAAAACTGTATTGCTTGTGGAAAAAGAAAGCAAGTTAATTAATGAAGAACATGGATTAGGATAATTGATGGACTGATGTGGTGGCTTGTAGTTTTACGAGGAGCATAACTCATTTAAATTTCAAATTCATTATGGGTAAGGAAATCAATTTTAGTATTATTATGAAAAGATGGGCCCTTATTGCCTATTCTGGAAAAGGTACAGGCAATCTCAATTTTTGTGCTAATGTGGGGATTGGCACAAGTCTTGATAACCCTAATTTGACGGCTGAGCTTATTTGGCATTTTAAACCAAGGATCCGCATTCATTTGCCTACATGTGAATGATTTAATTTCATTTTGGATACCCATGTGATTTGTACCCGCTTGGCTAATTCCTACAAGGCGTCGGATTTTCTCTGATTTTCTATCATTTGCTTCACCAACTATTTGTGCAGGGATCTCTATTTTTTATGGGTTCTAGTCAAGGTTGCTCGGTGTGGTGGTAGAACAGGCGGGATGTCTTTGGAGACTCCCATGGAGGAGCTTTCAGATCATAGTTTGGATATGGGTGGTGATATGGTTTGCATGGAGCCCTCAAAAATTGAGGATGATTTCCTCAAAAACCCTTGCGTTGTTACTTACCTGAAGGAGGGTGGGTTCTATCCCTATATGGAAGCCATGGAGGGCAGTGATGAGCTCATCTTGATGTAGCTGGTAAATTCTTGGACGGACTGCAAGGTCACTATCAATGACATAACATTCAAAATAAATGAGGAGGTCATTGCCCAAGCTACGGGGATTTCCACTGATGGGAGAAAGTGGAAGAAGGTCACGAAGAACAAAGATGACACTAGTATGAAGAAATTCTTCAAAAAGATGGAGGAGTCAGTCCACATTCATGGGGGTTTCAAACATGAGGTGCTGCCCGATCCTTGGAATGAGGTATGTCTCATTTTGATGAAGTACATTACTTTAGAGGGCCAGTTTGGCACTTGCTACAATTATGATTTCCCTCTGCTTAATCACTTTCACTACAATGATGCCATTTCCTTCCCTTTCTTCTTGCTACACTCTCTCGAGTCCTCATTTTTTGATGTTAGAGAGAAAAGAAAGGCAAGACATAATTTCTGCATTCTCCACTAGGGCTTGATTTTACACCTATACAATTTTCACCTAGAATTATCACCATGCAAGATTTTAATTCTCCCTCTGAGAATGCTCCCCGAGAGTTTATGGGTTCCTAGTCTAACCCCACGTCTTCTTCCAAGACCCCTGTGTGCAAAAAGGAAAAGATTAGTAACGAGGGCCCAGTTGGTGATGTACAAATCAATATTGATTTGGGGGAGGAGGAAGATGATAATGACAGCAGGCGAAGGTCCCACAAAATTGCCTCTAATACTAGATACAAATAGAAAGTTGTGAGGAAACGGTACCTTGAAGAAGATGAGGAGGATGGTGACTTGGAGGATGCAGAGGAAAATAAAAAGGAAAGTAGTGGAGAGAGTAAGAAAAAGAAAAAAATTAAGAAGGAAAGCAGCCATGACAAAAACACCAAGATTTCCTAGTCTCTGGAGGGTGCCGAGAAGAGCCACGACTCTTCCCAAATTTCTGATAGCTTCAAATTAACCACCATTGACCTGTCCAATAAAAATCTTTTTGAGGGTAAGAAGTCAGATTCGTTGCTCATGGCTACCTCACCGCCCAGCCACCAGGAGGTGGAGGATGCTAAGCTAAGAGCTGATGGTAACAAGAAGGAGGCCTCGGTGGAAAGCAAGGTGGAGGCTGAGAGAAAGCCTGAAGATGCAGGGGAAATTGCCCAGCTGCATAAGGATGTGGAACTACTGCAAAACTCCTTCCTGGATTCTGTCTCCAAGAAGGAGCTACAAGAGATCAAGGGGAAAATCAAGGATTTAGGGGAGAGTTTCAACAAGATTGCTGGGTTCATGGTCAAAGTCATGCATTCTGCGGCTACGACCCTCCAGCTGTTGCACATGGAAAAGGAGGCTCCCCTAGGGGAGGATCAAAAGGACAGGAAAATCTTCTAGTTTCTTGCAGAAGATTGGCTCAAGCTGCTGCTCAATGGAGGGGGCAATAACCCCAAGTAGTTTTTGGTTCTATTTTGATTCTTGGCTTTTTTGGCTGGTTTCATTGGTGGGCCACTCTGGGCCTTTTTGTTTCTATGTATAACTCTACTAATTGTGTTACTGTTATTTACTTCTTTGGGTTTGATGCTAACTCTGTTGTTACTTACTTTCTCAGACTAGTTACCAACTTCATGGTGAAGTTGGGGTCTGCTAGTTTTAACAGGATGGTTCCCAACTTCGTGTTGAAGTTGGGGCCTATTATTTTTTGTCTTTTATTTTTGATTTGCAAAATTGGGATTGGCTGAGGGTCTGCTGACTCTGGTTGTGTGCTGGTAGTCTGCACTTCTCGTGTTGGTTGTGTTTCTTTGGGTTAGCCCCCTTGGTTAGGCTGATTTTTTAATAAAAAATAATGAGTTTGATTGTAACAACTTTGAAGCAAAAAATAAACGCACGACACGATCAATACATCCATAAGTTAGTGAATATATTGTAATAATTTTTATTATTTATATGCATTTAGTTTTAAAGCAGTTTTGAGTTTGGTAATTTTAACCATTTGTTGATAAACAAGGAGGTGCAAATTAATTCAACATAAGTCGGCACATTTAATTAACTTTAAATTATTAATAAACAAATAAAGAGCATTTGATTTTAAAATCATTTATCAAGCGATATTTGAGATAAAATTTCACTTAGTTAACCATTTATGCACTAGTAATAACTCTCAAACAAGATCTATAAAACACTATAAAATTTGAAATTAGTCATGGATACAATGTTTGAATAATTTTCAAAACTTTTTTAAATAAAAATTTCAAACCCTATTTAATCAACATTTTTGTTTTAGTTGTGCACAAATTTCTTTTTCTTTTTTTATTTAGAAAACCTAAACCATAATGTGATCTTTTTTTATTAAAAAGAGATTTAAAAAGGTCTTCATTTTTTTGTTTTTTTGATCTATTCCTAGCAATGGTTTTTTGCCCCTATACTCCTATAAAGCACGATAACCTTTATATAGGTGATGTTTCACATTTCTAGACAATCTTATATGCAAACTCTAGAACAACTAAGAAAATTGATTGATTTCTCAAGTTGGACAAGTTCGAGGAAAAAATAAGCAAATCATCTAAGAACTTAGCACTCATCAAGATTCATTGTAAGAGAAATTTGATAATGTACAAAGAACTAACTTGGCACCTTATTGTAACTTAGCCATTTCGAAAGTCACTTTTAATAGAGATATTTGCATGACATTATGGGGTACATTTTTTTTAAAATTAAAATAATGAATAAACTTTGGCAATGTGGAAAATTACCATTGGAATCCAATATACCACACCTTCCCAACATATATAATAATTACCAAATTTAAGACACAAACCAATGTACTAATAAAAATAGAACTTGTAATAAAACTCATGACATTTGTAAAACCCAAAACATATTGACCATCATTCATCAAGTTCCAAAATCACTTGAATTTCTACCTCTACAGTGATCAAAGGTAATAAGAAACTTGAATTAGGGGATAATCAAATATCCACCATCAACTTAGTTCACTTGACTAGAGAAAATGAGATCATTCAATTGCAATCAACAATAACAAGAACGTAAAAAGGAAAAAAAAGAGAAAACAACTACTTAAAATAAAAATTTATGAAGCATACCATACAAAACATTATTGAAAGAGGAATTTTTTTTCCAAAATTCAAAAGCTCTCATTCACTCATATAATCAAATATTTGTCACCGAAACATAAAACCTAAAATATAATTCAAGTTAGACCATTGAGGGATACTGAAAATACATTCCTAAATTTTGTACATCTGATATGATCCCCATTTTAATCTAGAGCACTCTATCTAAGGCCTCATGTTCTATTTTTGATTAAGGTAAAATAGGTTTTGGAAAAGGCCCCAAAAATGTGTACAAGAAATTTTTTGTAGGATTTGAAACCCACAAATGAAAAGATGCAAAAGAGAAATCTCATAAAAAACAACACAACAAAAAACTTAATAGTAGTAGCCTAGAAAGGACTAATCCTACACATGTCAAGTTGCAAAAAATGAATCCCCCAAACAAATCAATGGGTAGGGTTTTGACAGCTCCCTTAACCTTGACAATGTGTTTTTAAAATACTCCCATAACCTTCTAGAAAGCCAACCATAAGCTTTGTTTTCCTTCCACAAAAACCACCTCAATAGGAGCAAGAGGAAAGAAAATAGGAACATATCCAAATCAAGCACCTTGCAACGAAAAGCTAAGGAAAGTTTATTAAAATCCCTCTTAGAACAACACACCACCTTTTTTAGACCAACATCCTCCACCTCAATAAGAGAAACACCCACCTCAATGGGATATACAAGAAAGAAAAAACAAAAAATAAACTCCCAATCTTTCTCATAATAAAGGATACCACCTCTATAGGATAAATCTACACATCTATAGAAGACTTGTGGAAAAAGACATGAGAAGGAACAAAGACCTTCACAGTAGAACCTCTGCAAAGCAAAATGTTTTCGCAAAAAATTACTAAAATGACCCATATACTCCAAGAAGGCACAAACCAATAGCATATTCTCACCAAACTCAAAATAAAATAAGAAAAATCAGCTGAAGCACCCACCAAAATAGGCTACAATAATTACTTGCAATAGGGGAAACCCTGTAAGAATTTTCCAATAGAAACAACAACACAAGATCTAGAAGCCAATGAATAGGACAAAAGAGAGAGAAATAATGTGATAAGAATAAGTTGTACTATCACCATGAATGTAATACAATATGATCAACCAGATTACAATACCATAGCTAATGGATTTATTGAGATGGATTACAATATAGATGTGCCTACTTATATAGGCAAGGCAATAAGAGACCATGATAAGTAGGAGATAACTTATCACCCATACAAGGTGGAAGCCCATGTCCACCAAAGGTGGATTATCTTCCATTATGAAATGAAGTATTGCAACATGTGGAGGATGATAAAGTGATAAGTGCACTAAAGGTTGAGCCAACACATAAAGTAGAATGTGATAACTACTATCACCACCTAAAGTAGAATTCATCCTACACCATGTGCAAATAAATGTGCACAGACTCTTAAGTGTCTCAAATACAAACTACTATGTATGCATTATCTTAAGTAAGCTTAAGTAAAATGTAATTAGTGAATATTTAATTACACCAACACCTCCCTTAAGTGCAGCTTAGGGGAATGCATTTAAACTCACAATGCAAGATGTGTCCTGACTACTAGGCCATGTTAGGTACCCATGTACAATATGAAAATGCAATCTATCACAAATGGAGAAAGGGATAAAATCACGTGGGACAAAACTCCCCTCCAAAAGAGAGATGAAATTAAATCAGATGCAAGGCTGGATGACTCAAGACCCTCAAATAACTACATACATCATGTATATAAAATCAAGAATCCCTCCATAGGAAGAAAAGAAGGAGACAACATAGCCCCCCCATAATGAAAAATCTCCTACAACATTGGTGAGTTCTTGAAGGAAAAACATAGTCCAATGTCTACAAACAACATTTCTCCCCTTGTGAAGAAGCTAAACCAAGTACAAATGCATGAATGCTTCCCATTATGGATAGGAATTAGGAAGTAGAATCCAAATGTAGTATGATAATATTGCCTTTGAAATCTTCTCATGTGTCATTATGTCCTTGGATGATGAAGATTCCACAAACCAATCAAGAACATGCTTGATCACAATAGAAGGTGACAAATAAGGAACCAATGGAAACTGATTGTGAACAAGATCCAAAGACAAAGATGAAGCGACAACATCATTTCCACAACTATCATCAAATATGAGAGATGCCTCTGAAAACTAAGTGGGAGTCTCCAAGCTTTAAGAATCTAACACATAAACATGATCAATCTAAACCAAGCAATGTGACATTTCAAGTGAAGAAAGAGTCTCATGAATACCAATCTCCAAAGACAATGTAGAAGAATCTTTAGCTACGATGAAGCTGTCATCAAAGAGAAGACAAACCCCCTCAAGTATGTCCCCAAATTTAAAATGTGAGACTCCACAAACAATGCATCAATATTTGGAAAATATGAATATCAATTAGGAAGAAAAATAGATATCTTTTGCAATGACTCACTGGAATCACTGTCAAAAGATGAATTTGTGATCTCAACTAAAGAAGTAGGAGCTATAGGTTGAGTCACTAGATCATCATAACCCTCAAGTGATGAAAAGTTTTCAATCTCCTCTAATTTATCACCATCAAAAGGAATATTGTCTACATCATCAAGTGGAAGGAGGAAATCTGAAACATGATCATATGGGAAAGGAGGAACATGTGGATCTCTAAAAGTATCCCAAATAATGGTCTAAAGTGTTCATGGGCACTAAATACCTTCAATCTTGGGCTAGATGTCATGGAAGAGACATAAAATAATGGTGCTACCAATAAAATATATGATATTATCATTCATACTTCCCCAAACTAATTGGTTCCACTGTCATTTTGGCTCAAGAATGAATCCATAAAGATGAGGCAAGAGATCAAGCCATCTACAATGTGTGATGATTCCTTTTTTACATGAATCATAATTATCCCTAGTCAAATTTATTATAGAATGATGTCTTGTATATCTCATGATTATATCAATGATACACTTTTCACATTATAAGTTGAGATCAACAAATGATTACCCTCCACAATTCTCTTTACAAAAAAAGGCAAAGTTGACTTTTTTATTTCAATTATTACAGCTACCAAAATTAGGCTACATGACTCTAATGAACAATGCATAAGATCTCTCAAAGATCCAAGAAAATACAAGTGCCATAGTAAGCCAAAATAGACCATATGCTAAAAGTGATATGTCCACTCACAATGGCTACAATATGATAGAAAAATATTTAAGTAGACAAAAAATCATGCACTTACAAAAAATGGTGCCTAAAAATGTGTCCATATGAGTCTGAATGGAGCCCTAGATGTTGCAGGAATCAGGATTGGTAAAGTACAATTATGAAAAACTACAATTTGTGGAAAACCTGTGCACCAAAAAAATAAAAAATATGACCACTGCAAAATTCAAAAATTTCTACCCCAAATAAAAAAAATTGCTTAAAAAAAGGAGTCACAATGAGCAAGTTATGAGCCTTCAAATTTGGATTGCAAAATAAAAAACTCAAATGGTGAAGGGGAAAAATATTCAAACCCTACTGATGTCATCAATTCAATGGATTAAATTTGATGGCTCAATGGTTGTCGCAAAAAATGATGAGACTAAATTTGATGTCCAAATGACTGTTAATGTTGAAATTTGTCTGCCATGTGGCGAGTGTTGATTCATTGGTTTTTGCTGACATGGAAATTCCATAGCTGCTAACTGGGAAGTGATGTGGGCATTGACTATAATGATGAATGTACAATCCTTACTATATGGACAATGACTTGCATAGTTGGCGTTGGTGTGGCAAAGCAATGACGACATGTCTTTCTCTGTTGTTATTATGTGGCAGTGGATCGCTATGTCCACGTGGATTTACAAAGCACCTCATGGCACATTAGAAGGCCGCCACATGGATGGAGCCAAGTCGTTGGTGGGAGAATTTTGTTGATTGCCGAGATACTAGCTGACAGAGGACTATTTCTAGCTGAGACTATTTGATTAGTTCCACATGCATGGTGCCACAAAATTTTGTTTTTTTATAGTGTAGAATGCTTGTATTTAACTAAAGAAAGCTATAAGACATGTGTGTTGTTGTTGGTAGAAAGTGATGACCACTGGACATAATATGCTTTATCTTCTAGGAACATGGAACAATAGAGAATGTAGAACCGTTGAGAATGTGGAAAATGGTTGATTGTTTTGTAGATTTGTAGAAATTAGTCCCACATGCGTGGGAATAGGATTTTTTCTTTGATCTATATGTAGAAGCTTACAAAGTGGTTGTAACCTAATCCAAAAAGGGACTAGGCTGCCAAGAATGAGAAATTTGGATTTTGATAGTGTATTGTTTGATCTGTACGAACTGTGTACATGGAATCCTGTATAATATGCCTGCACAAATTTGACAAATACCAAGGGTTGGGGGACAACCCCGAGATGAAATTTTTCCAAGAAAATTATTTGCAAAAAATTCCATGAATAAAACTAAAAATGGAGAATAAAAAATATGATCTTTTTATAAAATTGTATTGCAGAGAGGCAGATCTAGTCGTACGACTTGAAATGCTAAATTTGTTTTCCCCAAAAACAACTATCACTAAATATGGACAAATTTATAGTCAATTTTTTTACCAAAATAGCCTCTTGAATGCAATGGTGAGCTCAGATTTGGTGTAGGACACTCCTGAAGATTGCTAGTCCTCAGATCTACAAATATGTCTCCTTCCAGCACACCAAGATCTCTCCAAAATGACTACTTAAGGTTGTTCTAATGGCTCTGATACCATGTAATAATTTTCCAGTAGAAACAACCCAAGATCTAGAGGCCAATGAATAACACAAACAAGAGAGAAGTATTATGATACGAATAATTTGTATTCTCACCAAGAATGCAATTTAATATGGTCAATCAGATTACAATACCATAAGTGATCGATTTATTGAGATGGATTACAATGTAGATGCGCTTGCTCATATAGGCAAGGCAATAAGAGACTGTGATAGGTAGGAGATAACTTTTCACCCACATAAGGTGAAATCACATGTCCACCAAAGGTGGATCATTATCCATTATGTAATGAAGTACGTGCAACATGTGGAGGATGGTAAAGTCATAAGTGCACTAAAGGTGGAGACAACACACAACATGGAATGTGATAGCTACTATCACCACCTAAAGTGGAATTTCTTCTACACCATGAGAAAATAAAGGTGTAAACTCCTTAGTGCAAACTATTATGTATGCATTATCCTATGTAAGATTAAGTAAAGTGTAAATATTTAATTATTCCAATAAACCCTAGCAACCGCCACCTCCAAGGAAAAATATAATGCAATCACCTTAGAAGAGGAACTACAGAGGCATAAGGAGTTCTAGACATGAAGAATGACCTCCTCCATGTCATTTACAATACAAAATATAACCTCCTCCATGTCATTCAAAATAGGAAATATAATCTGCTCTATGTCATCCTCTGGAGAAACAAGTTCCTTACACAAGAAAAACCTTAGGCACCAAGAATAATGAAGCCCACAAACCAAAGGAAAAGTACACCCAAGAAGCTAAATTGGGTTGACAAGAACAACCTCCAAGAGGATCTCCACACAACCACCTCTAATAGAATACCATTCTCTTTACACAAGGGGGTCTAATAAATCAATAAAATGACTCCTAAAAGAGTTCACAAATAGGCACAAAGGCTAGTAGAAGCCAAATAGGGAAAAATATCAACAAAAAGGAACCCAAATAGAAAATCCCATAAAGACTCAAATAAAGAAAAATAGGTCCACAAGCATTGTGGTACCTAAAACAAGGCATCCAAGAATCTTCCATAGGACCCAGAACAAAAAACACCTTAGAAATAACACCAATGTCATCTCCAAAAAAAAGAAACAAATCACAAAGAAAAATCTTCTTAATAGAAGATAGAGACGTCTAGACAAAATCTAGGTGCAACACTAGGACTACAAAACTCTACCAAACCAACAAAGAAAACATAGTTCCCAAACCTAAGGGAAGTTTCACCAGACCCAACAAACAATGATCAAAGGAAATTCATTTGATAAATCCATCCACGACTAGGCTATGGAATCGAAAGAGTTTGCAGAAGCATGCAAATCTAGGAAAAACCCTGATAGTGAATACCAAGGCATCAATAAAAAAGGCAAGAAGCCCAAAAACCTCATATATAGTAACCTACCAACTCTCTCAAAGCCCAAAATATAATAGAGAGGGAACCAAACCCCACAAATTAGGGTAAATTCTTGGTCAACACCCAAATACCACTCCAACTAGGCACAAAGGCTAGTAGAAGCCAAATAGGGAAAAATATCAACAGAAAGGAACTCAAATAGAAAATCCCATAAAGACTCCAATAAAGAAAAATAGGTCCACAAGCATTGCAACACATAAAAAAAGGTACCCAAGAATCTTCCATAGGACCCAGAACAACAAACGCCTTAGAAATGACACCAATGTCATCTCCAAAAAAAAGAAACAAATCACAAAGAAAAAGCCGCTTAATAGACGATAGAGACGTCTAGACAAAATCCAGGTGCAACACTAGGACTGCAAAAATCTACCAAACCAACAAAGAAAACATAGTTCCCAATCCTAAGGGAAATTTCACTAGACCCAACAAACAATGATCAAAGGAAATCTATTTGAGAAATCCATCCACGACTAGGCTATGGAATCGAAAGAGTTTGCAGAAGCATGCAAATCTAGGAAAAACCCTGATAGTGAATACCAAGGCATCAACAAAAAAGGAAAGAAGCCCAAAAACCTCATATATAGTAACCTACCAACTCTCTCAAAGCCCAAAATATAATAGAGAGGGAACCAAACCACACAAATTAGGGTAAAGTCTTGGTCAACACCCAAATACCACTCCAACTAGGCACAAAGGCTAGTAGAAGCCAAATAGGGAAAAATATCAACAAAAAGGAACCCAAATAGAAAATCCCATAAAGACTCCAATAAATAAAAATAGGTCCACAAGCATTGCAACACCTAAAACAAGGCACCCAAGAATCTTCCATAGGACCCAGAACAACAAACACCTTAGAAATGACACCAATGTCATCTCCAAAAAAAAGAAACAAATCACAAAGAAAAAGCCGCTTAATAGAAGATAGAGATGTCTAGACAAAATCTAGGTGCAACACTAGGGCTGCAAAACTCTACCAAACCAACAAAGAAAACATATTTCCCAATCCTAAGGGAAATTTCACCAAAATCAACAAACAATGATCAAAGGAAATCCGTTTGAGAAATCCATCCATGACTAGGCTATGGAATCAAAAGAGTTTGCAGAAGCATGCAAATCTAGGAAAAACCCTGATAGTGAATACCAAGGCATCAATAAAAAAGGCAAGAAGCCCAAAAACCTCATATATAGTAACCTACCAACTCTCTCAAAGCCCAAAATATAATAGAGAGGGAACCAAACCCCACAAATTAGGGTAAAGTCTTGGTCAACACCCAAATACCACTCCACTACAAACACCCCTTTGTTGGGAACCCCTACCAAATAAAGCGATGACACCAAAACACCCACCATAGAAGCAACCAATCTATTCACCTCTTCATTGACACCATCTACTGCTTCTCCTTGTGAACTAGAAACCCTAACTCGTACATACTTCCCGTCTCTTCTCTCCATAATTAGACTAGATTTTCCTTAAATTTTGCCAATAAGGAAAATTCAAAAAACCAATATTTTTTTGAACTAGGCTATTTTATCTAAAATTAAGAAGTAGTGCCCAACCCAAATAGTCACAAAATGAAACTAAAGACAATCCATTAAGATTTTAATTTATTTGTTTGCGGCATTAATATTTATTTTTAATTTTTTCTTTTCTCTTGGTTAGTTTGGTATATATTCTTATTTATTTATATGCTTACATATAAATAAATAAGAATACACACACATGCTCATTTTAGCCCCATTTTAGCATGTATGGGTTCCCACATTGACTTCACATTCTCCTAGTACTCATTGGACCTTTATTAATTTAAATTAATATTATGGGTCCTCTCTTAATTTATTGTCACATAAATTTTAATGTGCTCATCTATTATAAGTGTTTCCTTTAAATTATTTAATTTCCTCACTTTAAGATGGGTCTTACCTCATTTTAAAGTTTGAGGCATATTTTCTACTTCTATCAAGTCAGCCTAGAGGTAATTTTACTTTGAGATATTTATATAAAGGCCTCCCTTCCGATTCATTCAACCACAATTACGATCAACAATTTCACACAAGGAGATCATATCATTTCAAGCATCCAAGTCTTCAAAGCATTCTTCTTCTTCTTCTTCTTCATCAAGCTTTGTGAAAAACTACAACATTCACGGTGCAATCTTGTCTTTCATGATTTCCTTTTGGGGTTTTATGGATTTCAAGATATTGTATTAACACTCGCGATTATGTTCAAAGAAGCATTGAAGCTATTGTCACTAAGATCTGCACCCGCTATGTCAAGTTCATAAACTTAGCGATCTTGTGAAACATTGAAAAATATTTAGGCCTGTGGGTACATCTATAATGAAGATCTTCAGAGAAGGGTGGTTCCTCTCGGTATCACCTAAAACTAAACTTTTTCCAGAAAAAGGGGAATAAAGATATGCTTAAAACAAAACCTCTCTAAAGGATGATGCACCAAAAATGATAACTGAGATCTGCAACCAAAAAACTCACAAAATTACTCTCTAAAGACATTGTAAAATTTCACAATCTCAATCAGACACGCTTTGCAAAAGAGATTCTTATGACATGTTCTCATATCCCAATGCCTTGAAAGGAAAACATTGATATTTCTCAATTTTCAACAACAGAAAAGAGGACACAATCATAGACCTGCACTTTATTATGCCAAATGATGCATTTAACACTGAAAAGAGCTTGATAAAATAAAGGTAACACACAATGTTTTAATCACTTTACTCACAATCAATACTCAACACAAAAAGTTGAGAAGGAAAATATATCTCTAAAGAATAATCATGGAAAATATGCTACAATCTATAAGTGCCCAAATACAATATGTGTCAAAATTGTAGAATGCAAATAATGGCCAAAAAAGAGGGCCGCCAAAATATGTGAAAGAATGGATAAATATCTCAAAACCCATAAGGGTTGAGAAAGAATGAAACTCATATGAAAGGAGGGATCAAAGTGCCAAAAACATGCAATTGACCACCTCTAAAGTCTCCAAGACTAATGTCCTATCCACGTGGTACTCCAAACTGATGTAGAACTACTCAAGACTAACCCAAAAGTCTCCATAATGTATGTGAATCATCAAGGGTCATATTTTTCAAGGAAAAGCCACCAAAATCAGAATGTAACTGGGAGTAATTGAAGTCTATCTCCTCTAAAATGCTCCTCAAGTCATAAATAATTGAGAAAAACTCAAGAGAACCCTTAGATTTAACTCAAATTGAAAAAGAACTCCAAAACTATCTCTATGATGCATGCAAACTAAAAACTAATTTGCACTTGTATATATTTTCCATGCAAAAGAAATCCCCCATCCTAACCTACACTTAGAACCTCACTTGTCATATACTCCCCTTAATCCTTATTTTAAGCACATGTTTTTATATTTGCATCTTAAGCTCAATATTTATTAGTTGACTAATAAAATACCAACTAATAAATATTAATCGTATTTAGAAATATACAAAATATAAGACAATCTATAATTATTTCAGTAATATTTTTCAAATAATAAACCTATATTTCTCAACAAGTATTAATGAAAATTAACACTTATTAAACAATACAAGTTACTTATTTAATAAGTATTAATAACCATTTACAAATTATCCTAATGTATACAAGTTTCTTATTTAATAAGTATTAATGACCATTTACAAATTATCCTAATGTATACAAGTTTCTTACCCCACAGGGTATTAGTTATAACATTCCTTCAAATTTTTTAAGGAAAAAGCCCTTTATGACCCGCGGGGATATTAGGAAACTTCAAACAATTTGTGATTTCAATTTCATTCTATCATTTTGATTTTCACTTTACTCAAACTCTACTCGCCAACATGAAACCCTAAGGTTTTGAAGAAGATTCAAAGATTTCCTTGAAGCCTTTTACTCGAGCTCTTTCGCTGTATATTCATGAAGTTTATGTCACAAATCTGATTGGATAATGATAGGTAGGCTTACATGCCATGTTTGTATATGTTATGCTTTATTTCTTCCCAAATAAAAGAAACCCTTACTCACCGGCCGCAACTTTTCATTTTCTTTTCCCAGTAAATCTCCTTGTATAACTCTTTTATGATAAACTAGACCTGAATATATCAAGCTTTCATCATAAAAACCTTGCAATCAAAACATGAAGTTCATTGTTACCTGTGTGGTTGTGATTTGAAACCTTGATGATATTCATGTCTCTTGTTGTTTTCCCCGTATGGAAATCCTTATGGGTTTATATTTCCTTATTGTTGTAGTGACTATGATCCTAGTGAGCAAAATTAATTTTATACATTTCTATGAGAAATTTATTCATATGTGCCAACTGTGGTTTCTCTCATACTTTGAGTTGCATTTCTGTCAGATGGTCGAGGGTTTGTGTTCCAGTATTCAAACTACAATTATTTCTCACAAATTTTTGAGGGTTTCTGTGAGTTACTTGTAGTTTTTGATGAGCATTTTCTTCTCAAGCATCTTATTAGGGCACAAACCTGTATATTACCTTGTATTCCTGATGGAAAAAATTGAGGGCTTCTGTTGTGACCTACTTAGCTAATTTTCTCAATATACCTGGTATTGCCTTCTTTTGATTAGAAAGACTCTATTCCTATCAATGTTCAATATGATAGAACTTTTCATTTCATTTATACCCATGTGTTAATTATGATGATTTTTTTAATGTTGAATGAATTTGTTACTCATTTGATCTTGCTCCATTCATGCCTTTATATTTTCATTGGCTTATTTCCGTACTCTTTTTCATAACAGTTATGAGTTCAAATATATCATCATCCACATAATGATGCTTACGCATTTTCTTTTCCACTGACCTTCGTGAATCAAGTTTCATTATTGACATCAATATTCTTTTCCCTGTTTGATGACACAATCCTTTATTGTAGTCATTGTTTGTTTCACCTATAATTCTTGTGCAAGTTGTAACTTTATATCAATACCTTTCATTTCATTTAATCTCTAAAACAAATATCTCTTCATCCATAGTACTATGTTCATTATTACCAACAATATCGGTTTCCTTTAATAAGATAAAAGCACTTTTTTTTAGGCATTACTTGTCACCTTTTAACAAAAAAAGGGCACCATCCTTTTGACATATGCTCTTCACTACTTCTTTGACTATTTATGGTGTGCCTTTTACATGTCATAACACTATGTGATCATACTATAGATTCTTTATTTATGGCATTCAACTGTTCTTAAAAACAATATTAGTTCCAGGAATACAAAGAATGATCTATCTATGATTATGTTTCAGATTATACCCTTGTTGGATACATATCTATCTATAATCGATTCTCTTCATCCTTGAAGCATGTATATAACTTAACATCACATGATAGTTACCTTTTGACATTAACTCCTTTGAAATGCACTTTATTATTCACTGCTCTTAATACTGTGCTTAATAACATCACAATAAAAGTTTACCTCATTTGAAAACAATACATGCATCATTGTCACCATATTTGATCATTGTGCATTTAAACTTGATAACAGTATTTATGTTGGTAGTGGTACCTTACCTCATTTGAATATTGTTTTGATACACTATGATTCTCTTGATGCATATCCTTTCTTTTCTCCATATGATGAAATGAGTGGTCTTTAGTTATCTTCACTGCATAAAGATTTCTTCTATCCTATAAAAGATATTCTTGATAATCATAAAAAGAGAGATTCGTGCTTCCTGTAATAGTGTTATCCCATATTATTTGTCTAATATCATGTTGCATCTTTAATGCTCATGCAAATGACATTGCATTTCTTTCTTTAATGGCAGTTGAACGTTATCATTAAACTTGAGAACTTTGTGTTCTATTATGACAATCTCTATCTCTGTTTCTATAGCGACCATAAGTGATTCTTTACTGTGCCATTATTTCCACATCGTTATTTCAATCTATTTGTTTAGCATGTCCATGGTCTTTGACATCGTCTTATTACATAGATCTTTCATTTGTTGTTCTAATACTTTTTTCATTGAAATGATAGACCCTTAGTATGAGATACTATTGTACTTGAGGATACCCTTCTTTAATGGTCTTGAATCTGAAAACTGAAAACACAATTATTGCAATACCTAATATTGCATTGGAGAGGTATTATTCCTATAACATATTTTGCATTGAATGTTGATTATTTTACACTTTTTTGAATGTATTAGTATGTCATGCAACTGAATATGATCCAGCAACTGCTTTTTTATTATTTGTCGGCTTAATAAGCTCAACCCTTGTAGGAGCCTACTTGATCCGACATGTCGACAAATAAAAAATGTGCTATACCTGGTCCTGCACATGAAACAAACTCATTAGATAAAATAATAAATTATGATTTATTTCTTTTACTTTTCTTTTTGATTCGTAGTTGTTTAGGTATATTATGAGAGTAGAATTTGTATATATTGATGTTATATGAGTAAAGTTATGTGACCTTGAGCTCTAACCAAATTTCCCTTCTCTCCTTGCAGGTTCCTTGGATGGTGCAGTAACTAGAATTGAAGCTCATATTGAAGACACTTCACCAACTTGGACCCATCATTCTAGGCAATGATGGGTCTCATCTCCTTGCTTTTATTTCATTCCTTTATACATTACTTTCTCTTTTAGTTTATCTTTCTAGTTACTCCCACGACTTCTGTGGGATATGTAGCTTACTTTGATGAATAAAAGAACTTTTGGAGCAAACAAGCGTATGATTTTCTACTATAATACATTTGCACAAGCATAATATAATGTTCTTTTTCTGCATTTTTTATTTCTGTAATAACACTAAATCTGAAAAAAAAATGTGTACCTTAGCTCTTAGTGTAGTCGTTATTCTAGCTCTACCTATTTGAGCTAGAACTGAAAAATAGGTAACATTTTGAGTGACATCTCAGGGGTGTTTTCCTTCTAAATAATTATACCAGTTGCCTTTTGCGAACCCATTGGGCACAAAGTCATCTCTCAAACTTAGAAAAATGCAAACCTTCTCAAAACTGAAATTGAAAACACACTTGCTGAAACTGAAACACGCCAAATTGAAAATTAAACTTAAGACTAAAAAGAGTTTAAGTTGATGAGGTATATCAACATTGTGTGGGGCGTATAAGTATGGTATGAAGCAACAAGATAATAACTCTTGTCTCGTTCAATAGGTATCTTTCACACAGTATGATGTAGCTCATCAACTTAGATTCAAACTCAACCACACAACTGAAATTAAAAATGTTGTAATTATGAATCTCTGTTGAGGAACTATGTACTGTCCATAACAGTGAGCCAAAAAAACACATTATTATGAAGAATACATGCTTTTTTGACTGAGATATGATAGGGACAACACTATGAACTGCAAACCAACTAACTGAAATGAAACTTGTGCACACAACACTTATTGGCAATTGAAACTAAAATGGAAACTACCCTACCTAAGCTTATAACCAATCATCAAGGTCATAGATACATCTATTGACTAACTATTTGAAATAGTTTCCCTTTCTCACCAATAATGGATGATATGCAAGCATATGGACAATTGAAAAGATGTGCAACATAACTGGAAATACCAACAACTGTTGTAGCGTGTCTAAAAAAATATAAGTCAGATTACATAACCATTAATTTTGACCACACAGAATGACGATCATAAATTTTTCCCCAGGATCAATAACATAGGCTAGATCACATACCTATTATTTTGTTAGCCTTGAGATCTTAGATTTGCGATTGCAAATGATTTCAGAATTCTAACTATCAAAATTTAGCATACTTCTTATTCTGTTTCTAGGTGCACACAAATACTCTTCTATTTCAATATTTATCTCATTTATAGCTTTAGCAAGTTCATAATTAGTCATTTTTCATAGTATCTTTATTTTTCTTTCTTCATTCCAAGTTAAAAAGGAACCAAAACCCTTAGAGAATAGATATTGCATTGGAAACTCTTCCATCAAGGTGTTGTCAATCATATTTTCCTCAAGGAGGTTTCATATTCCCAATGTTCAATAGAAGATTGGATTGATCTCCCTTGATCATAATTTCTTATTGTACATTTTGGTCAACCCTACACATAGCATTTCCATTTTAATTTGGTGTTTAGATCTTCTTTTTATCATATCTTTAGATATCTAGGTTCAACTATTGTACATTTTGGTGAACTCGACTCGTAACATTTCTACTTCTGATTTGGTGTTTAGATCTTTTCACGCTTTACATTATTACATTTTAGCCATTTAGTGTTAGTACATAGAGGCACTGAGAGGGGGGGTGAATTAGTGTAAACAGGTAATGAACGAATTCAACCAAGAATCTGATAATGCTTTTAAACAACTTCCCTACAACCAAACATGCAATTGTAACTATGCAATAGAAGTAAACCAATTCAAGCATCCTCAAATTATAACACATAACACCACTATTTTTATCATGGAAACCCTTGTAAGAGGGAAAAAACCATAGTGGGGATGACACCCACAAATCTCTTCACTACAATAAAAATGAAGACACTATTGTGAGTAAGATTATTAGAAATTTATTGCCTATTTATGCTATAAGAGTCTCTGCAATACATGAAATGAGAGCAACATCTGGAAATAATATTACTGTTGATAGCCTTGTTGGTAGACTGATTTCTTTTGAGCTGAACAATTTTGACAACAGTGTTGTACCTACTATAGAATTTGCATTTATGTCTTCTCTGAAAATTAGTAAATCCGGTAACAAACACATGATAAGAAATAACAGTGACAGTGACAGTGATGATAAAGAACTTGATGAAGTTGATGCATTAATGGTTAGAAGACTGCACAAAGGTAAAGTAAGTTATAAAGGAACTAACTTTGATATGCTTTAATTGTAAATAAATTGGACACTTTGCTGCCCAACGCCCTAAAAAAAATAATGATGAAAGAAATGAAAGATCTAATGACAGAAAAGATGATCGAGAATACAGAAGCAACCGACAGTATGATAGAATAAATAACCAAGATTACAAAGACAAATGCAAGAAGGCTTGTTACATTGTTGAAGATAAAGATAATGACACTGATTCTGACACCGATGAAGACATTGAGACAGTATTTGTAGCTTTGAAAGAAGATTCAAAAGAAGATGAAAGGTATGTTGAAACAACACTTATTTCTAAAGTTAGTAAGCATGAAATTTGGGTTATTGATAGTGGATGCACACATCACATGATTAGAGATAAAGAAAAATTTGAATTTCTTGAGCATTATAATGGTGGATCTGTTAGAATGGGAAATGATACACCTTGTCAAGTGAAAGGAGAAGTTACTATATTTCTAATTAATCAAATCAAATGTGGGAATGCATATTGGGTGAAAGGACTTAATTATAATCCGTTGAGTGTTTCACAGTTGAATAACACAAGTCACCGAGTTTTATTTGAAAATAGAAAAGCTAGAATCTATGATGAAACGAGAAAGTTGATCGGCACTGGTGAACAATCAAAATGTAATCTATTCTATCTTGACACTGCTGAAACAACCTATTTGATGGCTAAGAATGAAGATGTATGGTTGTGGCATAAGAGGCTTTGTCATGTAAATTTTGACATGGTTAAGATTAGTAAGAAAAGAAAAGTTAGAGGCTTATCGAGCTTATCTAAACCTGACCATGTAATGTGTAAGAATTGTCAAATGGGAAAAATGTCAAAATCTAGTTTTAAGCGCAAGAATATTTTATCTTATGATATTTTGGAGATAGTTCATACAAACCTATGTGGACCAATGAGAACACAAAGTTATTATGGTGACATATACTTTATTTTATTTGTTGATGACTACTCTAGAATGATGACTGTCATGTTCTTAAAAGAAAAATTTGAAGCATTTAAGATGTTCAAATGGTACAAAAATAAAGTGGAAAAATAAAGTGGTAGAGAACTAAAATGTTTGAGATCTGATAGAGGAGGTGAAATATTTCTGATGAGTTCACTAGCTTTTGTAATGAGCATGGAATTAAGAGATAGGTCTCTGCACCGAGGACACCACATCAGAATGGAATTGCTGAAAGGAGAAATAGATCAATTGTGGATTGTGCTAGAGCACTGATGATTGAAAAGAATGTTGCACAAACACACTGGAGAGAAGTTGTAAGTACTATTGTATACACACTGAACCAAGTACAACTGAAGAAAGATACAAACAAGACACCTTATGAATTATGGTATGGTTATACACCAAATGTGAGTTATTTTAGAATATTTGGAAGTCGTTATATTCTGAAAGATGATAGAAATGAGAAATTTGATTCAAAAAGTGATGAAGGAATATTTCTTGGATATTCTACTAAGAGAAAAGCTTATAAATGTTTGAATAAGACTTTTAACAACATCATTGAAAGTGCAAATATAAGAGTTGATGAATTTCCTGAGAAGAACGATGAGGAAAGCATAAAAGAACCAAAAGATTACAGTAGATTTGTCTACATTGAAGAACTAGATACTTTGCCCGTGCATATACCCAACGTCACTGTGCAACAAGGTAATGTTACCAAGCAACACAAGGCACTAACCAAGAATCAAGAAAATGTTGCAAATGAAGATCATGATCAAGAACACAATGAAGAACAAAGAATTGAACATGTACTTGCAAAATATGTAAGAAGACATCATCTGCAGAATCAGATTATTGGAGATAAGAGAGCTGACATGATGCATGAAGTAAGTTGAAAGACAACACATGTTTGATTTGTGAATTTGAACCTAAAAATGTTAGAGATGCCCTTGAAAATGAAGAATCAATTATTGCAATGAATGAAGAAATTGGGCAGATACCGAAAAAAAAAAATGGATATTAGTACCAAGACCGATTGATAAGAATGTCATTGGCACTAAATGGATATTCAGAAACAAATTGGATGAGAATGAAGATGTAACCAGAAACAAAGCAAGACTAGTATGCAAAGGGTATGCACAAGAAGAAGGTATTGACTATGGAGAAACTTTTGCACCTGTTGCTAGACTTGAAGGAGTTAGAATATTACTTGCATATGCTGCATATAAAGGATTCAAAGTATATCAGATGAATGTTAAGTCTGCATTTCTGAATGGGATACTGGAAGAAGAGGTTTACATTGAACAACCTGAAGGTTTCGTTGATCCTACTCAGGAAAGCATGGTATGTAAGTTACACAAAGCATTGTATGGTTTGAAACAAGCACCAAGAGCATGGTATGAGAGACTACACTCCTATCTTATTAGTATTGGATTTATTAGAACAAGTGACAACAAAAATTTGTATTTGAAAGGAGGAAATGATGATAAGACTCTTATTACTGAAATTTTTGTTGATGATATTATATTTGGAGGAAATGATAACCTATGCACTTCATTTGCTGATGAAATGAGAAAAGCATTTGAAATGTCAATGTTTGGAGAGATCAAATTTTTTCTTGGCTTGCAAATTTTACAACAGGCTGAAGGTATCTACATTACTCAATCCAAATACATCAAGGATTTACTAAAGAAATTCAAGATGGAAGAATCAAAACTAGTTGGAACACCTATGGTGACAGGATGCAAATTGACAAAAGAAGATAAGACACATAAGGTAAATCAGACATTGTACAGATCTATGATTGGAAAATTGATGTATGTTGTACACACTAGACCAAACATAACACATGCAGTTGAAATTGTAGCAAGATTTTTTGCTAATCTGAAAGAATCACATATGACTAATGTTAAGAGAAGTTTTAGATACTTGAAAAACACTGAAGAATATGGACTATGGTACAAAAGAGAAGGCAAGTTCAAACTAAAAGTTTAAAAAGATGTTGATTGGGCTGGGAACATTGATGATAGAAAGAGCACTACTGGTGGAGCATTCTTTATAGAAGAAATATTAGTTACTTGGATAAGTAAAAAGCATGGATGATCATCTCAGTCAACTGCATAAGATGAATATGTTGTTGTTGTTGCAAATTGTTTGAACATTGCATGGATAAAATAATTTTTGAAAGGTATGAATGAAGAGATCACTAACCCAATGGTAATTTATTGTGATAATACTAGTGCAATAAATATTTCAAAGAACCCTGTGATGCATGCAAAAAAAGCATATATCTATCAAATATCACTACTAGAGGGAACAAGTACAAGAGAAAGAAGAATACTGAAATATGTACAATCAAAAGAATAACTTTTAGACATATTCACTAAACCCTTACCAAAGAATACATTTGAGTACTTGAGGAGTAGACTAGGGGTTCCTCCCCTGTCTATCAGTCACTAAGATGACTAGGTGGTTGCATCAATCTGCATGTAATCATAATATCAATCATGTTGATGCAAAGCTGAACTGGACTGACAAAGATATATCAGTACACTACAAGGTACTTATTCTACTGCACCAAAAACTAGAGATATTTTTTTGGCTACTAAAGAGTTGTATATTTTTCTTTTTGGCATTGTTGTCAAAAAGAGAGAATGAACAATGAAATTTCTAACCATTAAAGGGAGAGAATGATCAATGAAATATCTATCCACTGCAAGGGAGAAAAGGAGAGAAGAGAAAGGGAAAGAAATGACATCAATCTACAAAGAGAAAAGATTGAAGAACAAAAGAGTCAAATCTGGAGGGATAGTCTGCATGGTGAGTTTTTATTGCTGAAACATTTTATATATACAAACTAGGGAGAGCTACAACATTTTGCAGTTGTAGAACATAAGTTTGGTATTCTATGGCATTTTCATATTGCATATTTCATATTATGTTGCCATCAATGCCAAAGGGAGAGATTAATGAACTACAACTGATTGTATGTTTGAAGTCATTTTGTTGATAGTCAACCGAGTTACATATGTGATGATAGACATTAATCAGTTAATGTATTGTCATTGATGTCAACTTATTTGAGTATCATTATAGTAAAAAAAACTTATTATGGATTAAAGATCTGGAATAAACAAAGTTTATGTGGTCGATAATTGAAGAGTTATGTATACACCGAGTAATAGTAAACACCAAGTAAATACAGTGTATACTGAGCACATTGTTAACCAAGCTAGGGATCACTGACACATCACGGTATTGACTGAGCAATTTAATCAAACCGAGGCCGACTAGAATGATGAGATGAAAAATTGATGATTCCGAGGTAAATGATAAGGTTTTTTATGATGATCAAATGATTATGAAAATTCAAGGAAGATCAGACAAAGAAGATTGAAACATGTTTTTAACACAACTGCCGAGGAAGGTTTAAGAAAAAAACCAACGATAGAGATTAAGCGGCAAAATCTAAAGGATGGAAGTTAAATGAGCTATGAGGTCTATATAAGAGACAAGAGATTCATTATGAATCATGTGATGCTATGATACACGCACATGCAAATTTCATGCATGACTGATCAAACTAGTTAAAGACAGAACCAAACATTTCTACAGACAACACCGAGCAACAGAGGAAAGAACATTAACCGAGCAAAACAAAGTATGAAGAATCAGATGAAATAAAGTGAACAAATTGATCAGAGGTATTATGTACTTAGCATAGATCTGAAAATCTACAAATAAAGTTGTATTTGAATCAGATCATTACTGTATCAGTTTAACCATTGTTAAAGATAAATCTCTTAACCGAGTAGGACGTAAAAGTTTTTATTATGAAATTCTAATGAATGTTGAGTGTTTTCTTTTGGACCTCATAGTGAATGGTTGGTCAACAGAGAACTACTATTTTTAAATCCTCTAACCAAGTCACATTTAATAGTGTGCATTGTAATCTTTCAGATGATTGGCTCTTAACCGAGCTCACTTCAAAAGAGTGAAATATTTTGGGTTACTGGTCCCAGGTGGTTTTTCCCTTAGCAGGGTTTCCATGTTAAAAATCTGTGTTAATGTGTATGATTATTGTGGATTGTTATTTTTATTTACACATTACTTTATCTACATTTATCGATAATCACAATATTGATTTACTACTACTCGGTATAGGACTAAAAGTTTGAGATCACAGTTATATTTCACCGAGTTGATTTTTTTGTTTGAAATTATTGTTATATAAACCTGGGAGAATTTGGGACTGTTGGATAATTGAGAACTAATTGATTAACCCCCCCCCCTTTGAGTTATCTAACATTATACTGTTTCTTATTAACATTTGTCGCAGAGAAATCTCTTAACCGAGTGGACTTAATAGTCTTTTTGTAAAATCCTTGTGAAAGGTGACATTATAGAAGAGTGTTCAAAGCCTTTTAACCAGGCCAATCCTAACAGGGTGAAGATCCTAACACATCTGATGTAAATCCCCTAACAGGGTCACATTTGACAATGTGCATTGTAATCTTTAACAAGATTGACTTTTAACTGATCATACTTTAGAAGAGTATTTTCATTTGTGGGTGACAATTCCCACAGAGGTTTTTCCCAAATTGGGTTTCCTTTTTAAATATTGGTGTTATATGTGTTGAATTTTTATTGTGCATGAAATATGATGTTTACTTAAGTTGCTGATTGTTATAGTGAAGTTATTAATGATCCAGTTACTGTTGAAGTTTTTTTTACCGAGTTGAATCAGAGTTTAAGTTTTCAGGTTTAGAGATTCACTATTTTTGATTCACCCCCTCTCATTAAACTAACATAGCTTTCCTTTATATTTTTTTTCTTAAGTCGGTTAAGACTTGAAAAAATTTCCACAAGTTGGCCCAAAATATTGACCTAACTCATGAAAACCAACGTCCATTTTACCTAACATGTCGGCTCAAAATGTAATACAAAAGTTTATTACCAAACATCGACAAATAATCAACTGCCTTGATCATCTGATTATTAGGAACCAATTGGTAACTCAACCAGTTCAAACTAAACACATGACAAAAATACCAACTTAGTCAAAACATTGAGTTAACTATCGCGGTCAGTAAACTAAACTTGACTGACCAAAGTAACTCTCTAGTAACGATCGCACCACCCAATGTGCTCACCATCTCAATCACCACTCAAAATAGTTTATGTTATTGCCTTCCTAATAACTGATGAAAACACTTAGCTTATTTTTCTCTACCTAATCATCTAGTCGTTGGTATTTGCAACCTATTCATCAAATCTGATAGAGATGCCATCAATGACTCATAAGCATCAAACACTGCGTCTCAACTCCAAAATTCATCATAATGCCAACAATTAGATATGATTTAGATGCATTCATTGATAAAAAAAAAAAGACAAAAAAATTGAACTTTTCTCATATATATTTTTCATTCTTGCTTTTCCTTTTCATTCTTACATGTTTCAAAATAATAAAAAATACAAAAATATTTCTTTCTATACTTTATTGTATGTATTTTCATTCTATGAATGAGGTTGTTATCTTCATTCACTAGTTCAATTTCAAGTTTCCTTCAACAATTTCAGGGTGTTTCCTTTTATGTATATGATGATAGCTTAGTTCTTCATTTCATACATAGTCATCATTTTCCCTCCCCCAAAATTGATCCCACCCATGAGAACATTTTAGCACAAGAAGAACTTATTAACATTTCTTCAAAGAATCTCCATCGTAAGGATGAGATCTTGAAGGATGATGTTGACCCTTCTCCTAAAATGAATCTCCCTCATGAAGATATTTTGGTGCAAGAGAAGGATATTTAACCTTACTTTCATTCCAATCCCTTCCCATTCAGGGATGAAAATTTTGTAACTCATGATTATTACTCTCTTAAAGTGCGCTTTATTCATAGAGATGTTCCTACCCTTGATGATTCCCCTATTTGGGATGAACCATTGGACAACGATGTTGATTCTTTTGTCCCTCATGAAGTAACTTTGATAAAAGAAGATGATATGGTGGTTGACATTTCCTCTACTCCCTCTAGGGATGACACATTCATGTGAGATGTTGATCCTTCTCCTAGGATATACCCCCTTTATGAAGATATTTTGGAATAAGAGGATATTATAAATACATTTCTTAATATCATGATACCTTCATTTTACATCCCTTTTAGAGATGAAGCATTGATGGAAAACCCTAATCTCTATTCTAGAGATTGTCCTACTCATGAGGACACCTTGGAAGAAAAGGATAATATCATTACCACTTTTCCGAATGCACTCTCTTCTAGTGATAAACCCATGAATAGTCAGGAGCTTTATCAAGTCAATTTTGTCAATGTTTTGGGTACTAAAAATCCTAAGGTTGTTGTTCATCTTCGTCAAGATAGCCCTCAATCTCAAAATAACCAGTCATTGTGGTAAAAGGTGCTCAACAACCTAACTATCATGTGGTTTATCATACATATAAAAACTAATATAGCTTCCATATTGGAATTCATGAATGCGACCAATAACAAAGCTCAAATTGTGTTGTATCAAGATGAGTTGCCTCCTAAGGAAATTCAAGATCAACATGATTCCCTTATGGTTTTAGTCCTTATCAATGGTAATCTTTTTCGTTGAAACTTAATAGATAATGTAATAGGAATTAATTTTTTTAGCACTGACTTGTTACATAAGATAAATGCTAATCTTTCTTTAACCAAACCTGATTCTATTCCTATCTGTGACTTTGACAATGTTTCTAAACAAAATGTGGGTATTAAAACTTTATTTCTTAAAGTAGGTCCTGTTATTTTTCCTACTCCTATTCATTTCATGACTGATGCTCTTAATTATAATATCCTCTTAGGAATACCATGATTATGTGCTATGCACGTAGTTCCTTAAAGACTTCATCACAAAGTGAAGCTCATTTATAACAATATCATGTATACCCTTGTTGTTGATGATAAATCACAAAGTTGCTTACACACTGAATCTGATTTGTCATCCATTCCTACATCATTTTGATGACATGTAATTGATTGAATGTTTGAAGATGTTAATTTGATGATCATGCAAGGCATTAAATCAGTTAATGTATTGTATTGTCATTGATGTCAACTTTACATAATCTGCATGGTCATGGAAATACTACCAAAGACTTCAAAAGAACCAATGAATCAAGGCTATGCTATCAATAATGCATACAAGTCAAGTATTCACTAAGTGATTGTATACACTAACAGAGTGCACGCCAATGGACAAATTTAAAGATCAAAGTCACAGTGTTAGCCGACGAGCCAATGCTTAGCATTATCGACGAGCAAAGTTATAGTGTTGACTGACAGACAAAACACAGAGTAACCCAACAGACATAATTTTAGAGTTGCCTGACGGAAATGACAAAGGACGAAGATCTTGATGACAACTAAAGTCACACAGAAGGAACAGTCAGTTATCATCGATGACTAACTGAAGTGTTGATTGATAGAACATAGAGTTCATAAAATGACAAAATGCTTAGCTGTCAAGAACTATAAATAGACTTAATAGATACTCATCATTGTTTTAATCATTCAGATAAATCCAGAGATAAGTAATTGATTTAAAGATGATTTGTCCAGTTGGCAAGAAGATCTCTTTGAGATAAAATTAGAGTTTGCTTTAAATCTATTGGCGAGAATTGTGGATCACGCCAAGAATCAAGAAAGCCAAGAAAAGGGGAAATCATGTCTATATAGAGACAAACCCAATTCATTACGAACGGGGAATGTGAGAGGTGAAAAAGAGAAGAGGAAAGATGATAAAGAAAATCTAAAGAAGAAGAAGTCTTCATTCAGTCTTGATCAACAAGCTGAGGAAAAAGCTAGATTCTGTAGACACCAACGAACAGTGAGAAATCACAGAGAAGAACAGTGTGGAGCAAAGGTATAGAATTGATTATATTGATCAGAGAGGTAATGGACTTACAATAGATCTAAAAATCTGCAATTGAGTTGTACGTATGAACAGATCATTAATGTTTCAGTTTAACCATTGAAGCATCAAGTCTCTTAACCGAACAAGACTTAAAAGTCTTTTACAATTGAGATACATCCCAAGGAGTATCAAAAATTTTGATCATGAAAGTAGCATTGGATATGCCCGATACCTATTGACAGGCCAAGTGAGTGTTTGATCAAGGATGGTAGC
>MU213126.1:52348-66517 GCA_018584345.1 Thuja plicata | reverse complement strand
GATGGTAGCATTAGATGCCAGATACTAGGTGACAAACTATCTTTTAAATCCTCTAACAAGGTCACACCTAACAGTGTGTTTGTAACCTTTAACAGGGTTGGCTCTTAATAGGGCTCACTTCAAAAGAGTGAAAATTTGGAGTACCGGTCCCAATGGTTTTTCCCCTAACAGGGTTTCCACATGAAAAATCCATCTGTTATGTGTTTATGTTTTATTACTTTATTGTTTTACATTTCACATATACAATTATGGATTTATTGGTATACTCTGCATATTTACTGTGTTTTGATAAATAGTTTACTGCTTATCGGTAATCACACATAAGAGAGATTTACAGAGCAATCTGACAAGTAGAAAATTGATATAAGTATTTCAAGGCATTCATCTTGTAGGACAGAAGATAACTTGAGACATAATTTGTGGTTATAAGTTTTAAGGGTTGGTTTAAGGATTAATTTTTGAGGCCACTGATTCACCCCCCCTCTTAGTTATTACTAAAAATTGGTATCAGGACTTGTGTGCTTAGAAGGAAGGTTTCAAGACCTAAGCTAAAGATCACAAGATGAACAAACAAGATGTGCCCAACTTAAACAAAGATAATTTTGCTTCATGGAAGAGCAGAATAAGACTCCACTTATCATGTATTGGAAATGATGTTACTCAATACTTAGATACTGAATATGTGTATCCCACAGGAGCACCAACAGTTGAACAAATGAGAGAGAAGCATGAACACAACTGCATGATGATAGATCTTGCTTCCTCACTCTCCGATGCTGAATTTGAAGATGTCAAAACCTGCAATACTGCAAATAAGATGTGGGACAAATTGATGCTTGTACATGGTGGTGACAAGAATGTTTTGAGAGCCAAGGAAGAAAGCCTTAGAGGAAAGTTTGATGATCTCAAAATGAAACAAGGTGAAAACATCACACAGTACAACACAAGAATCAAAGAGGTAGTCAATGTTATCCAAGGAGTTGGAGGTGTACTAAAAGAAGATACAGTGGTAAGTAAAATTCTAAGAACCTTACTACCTACTTATGCTATTAGAGTATTTTCCATTCAAGAAATGAGAGTAGTAGCAAATAGAAATGTTACTCTAGACAGTTTGATTGGAAGACTGATTTCATTTGAGATGAATAACTTTGATAATAGTGTCTTACCAAACATAGATTCTGCATTCAAAACTTCTATGAGAATAAGTAAATCAAGTCATAAACACACTATGAGAAAAGATAGTGATAGTGAAAGTGAAGAAGAAGATCTTGATAAAATCGAAGCACTTATGACAAGAAGAATGCAAAGAGACAAAGGTAAATTATCACTTGTTTGTTTTAATTGTAAAGAGATTGGACACTTTGCTGCAAGATGTCCTAATAGAAGAAAAGATGACGGAAGTAATGACAGGTCATTTGAAAAGAAGTCTGACAGAGGTGATTACAGAAGCTACCGACAATCAGAAAGAAGAGATACCTGAGACTACAAGGACAAAGGAAAGAAGGCCAGTTACCTAGAAAAATACAAAGAAGATGATACTGACACCGAAAGTGAAGAAGAAGATCTTGATAAAATCAAAGCACTTATGACAAGAAGAATGCAAAGAGACAAAGGTAAATTATCACTTGTTTTTTTTAATTGTAAAGAGATTGGACACTTT
The DNA here is from genome assembly GCA_018584345.1 of Thuja plicata. Classification (NCBI taxonomy): domain Eukaryota; kingdom Viridiplantae; phylum Streptophyta; class Pinopsida; order Cupressales; family Cupressaceae; genus Thuja; species Thuja plicata. The sequence goes on along the minus strand of MU213126.1, from coordinate 64,857 downwards.
GCTGCAAGATGTCCTAATAGAAGAAAAGATGACAGAAGTAATGATAGGTTATTTGAAAAGAAGTCTAACAGAGGCGATTACAGAAGCTACCGACAATCAGAAAGAAGAGATACTTGAGACTACAAGGACAAAGGAAAGAAGGCCAGTTACCTAGAAAAATACAAAGATGATGATACTGACACCAAATCTGAGGAAGACATTGAGATGGTGTTTGTGGCAGTAAAGGATGATTCAGATGATGATGAAAAAAGGTATGTAGAAACTGCACTCATATCTAAAGTTAGTAAAAATGATGTCTGAATCATAGATAGTGGCTGCATGACTCACCATATGATCGGTGATAAGCAAAAGTTTGAGACTTTTGAATACTATAAAGGTGGTTCAATCTGAATAATACTGACTCCACTTGTTTGATTGATACAAACGAAGACATATGGTTATGGCACAAAAGATTGTGTCATGTGAACTTTGACAACATGATAAAGACTAGCAAATAGAGAAATGTCAGAGGCTTACCGACGATGACCAAGCCCGACAACATCATGTGTAATAATTGTCAAAAAGGTAAGATGAGAATGTCTAGTTTCAAAATAAAAACCCATACATCTGACGCCATTCTAGAATTAGTCCATATTGACCTATGTGGACCTACGAGGATAAAGATTTATTATGGAGATAGATATTTTATTCTCTTTGTTGATGATTACTCTAGAATGGTGATAGTCATATTTCTAAAAGATAAATCAAAAGCTTTTAATATGTTCAAATGTTATAAGGCAATGGTTGAGAAACAAATTGGTAAGGAGTTAAAATGCTTAAGATCATATAGAGGAGGGGAATTTATTTCAGATGAATTCACTAACTTTTGTAATGAGCATGGAATCAGAAGACAAGTCTCTGCACCAAGGACACCACAGCAAAATGGAATTGCTGAAAGAAGGAACAAATCCATAGTTGATTGTGCAAGGACACTGATGATAGAGAAAGGCATCACCCAAATCTTCTGGAGAGAAGCTGTCAGTACTACTATTTACACATTGAACATAGTACAATTGAAGAAAGACACCAAAAAGACACCTTATGAGCTTTGGTATGGATATACACCTAATGTAAGTTATTTCAAAAAATTTTGCAGTCAATGTTATATCTTAAAAGATGATAGAAATGGAAAACTTGACTCCAAGAGTGATAAAGGAATCTTTTTAGGGTATTCCACCAAGAGCAAGGCTTATAAATGTTTAAATAAAGCCTCTAACAAAATTGTTGAAAGTGCAAATGTAAGATAGATGAATTTGCAAAGAAGAATGAAAAGAAAAGCACTAAATAACCAAAGGACTACAATAGGTTTGCTTATAATGAGGAACCTGACACTCTACCCAACCAACAATGTAGAGCTCCTGAGCATCAGATCATTGCACCTGAGCATCAGGCTACAAATACCGACGATCAGAATATTGCTCAAGATGATGCACAAAGTGATGGAGAACATAATCAAGAACAAATTGATGATCAAGCTGATAGACAAAGAGATAAACCTGTACTTCCAAGATATGTCAGAAGGAACCATCTACAAAACCAGATCATTAGAGACAAGAAGGCTGGTATGAGAACCAGAAGTAAGTCTCTAAATACAATATGTCTTATTTTTTATTATGAGCCCAAATTTGTCAATGCTGCACTAGATAATGATGAATGGATTAGTGATATGAATGAAGAGATTGAGAAGATAGAGAAAAAACAAGACATGGACACTTGTACCAAGACTAAATGAAAAGAATGTCATTGGTACAAAATGGATATTCAAGAATAAGCTGAATGAGAATGGAGAAGTCACCAGAAATAAAGCAAGACTAGTATGCAAGGGGTATGCACAAGAAGAAGGGATTGACTATGGAGAGAACTTTGCACCCGTTGCTAGGCTAGAAGGAGTGAGAATATTAGTTGCTTATGTTGCATATAAAGGCTTTAAGGTATACCAAATGGATGTCAAGTTTGTATTCTTGAATGGAATACTTGAGGAAGAGGTATACATTGAGCAACCAGAAGGGTTTGTTGATCCAGACAAGAGGAACATGGTATGTAGACTACACAAATCCTTGTATGGATTAAAACAAGCACCCCGAGCCTGGTATGAAAGAATTCATTCATATCTTATAAGTATTGGATTTGTAAGGACTAGTGAAAACAATAATCTTTATTTGAAAGAAGATATTGATGCTAACATTTTGATTGTTGAGATATTTGTTGATGACATCATATTTGGAGGCAATGATATGCTATGCAAATCATTTGCAAATGAAATGAGAAAAGAGTTTGAGATGTCTATGTTTGGAGAGATCGAGTTCTTTCTTGGTCTGTAGATCATGCAACAAGATGAAGGTATTTTCATTACACAATCCAAGTACATCAAAGAAGTACTCAAAATATTCAAGATGGAAGAGTCCAAACCAGTTGGAACACCGATGACAACTAGATGTAAGCTGACAAAGGAGGACAAGTCATCAGAGGTAAATCAGACTTTTACAAATCAATGATTGGAAAACTCATGTATGTTGCACACACTAGACCAGATATTGCACATGCAGTAGGAATAGTTGTAAGATTTTTTACTAATCCTAGAGAATCACATATGACTGTTGTAAACAGAATTCTAAGATATTTGAAGAATATCGAGTAATATGGCTTATGGTATATAAGAGACGACAAATTTGAACTTAAGGTCTTTACCGACACTGATTGGGCTAGAAATATTGATGATCGGAAGAGCACCACTAGAGGAGCATTCTTCATGGGTGACAAACTTGTCACATGGATTAGCAAGAAGCAAGGATGCATCTCTCAGTCTACTGCAGAGGCAGAGTATGTTGCTATTGCTGCAAAGTGCTCAAATATTGCATGGATCAAATAGTTACTGGAAGGTATGCATATGCAAATTCTAGAACTAGTAATTATCTATTGTGACAACACAAGTGCAATAAACATTTCCATGAATCCAGTCATACATGCTAAAACAAAGCATATTGCCATCAAGTATCATTATTTAAGAGAACAAGTTCAAGCAAAGGAGGTGCTACTTGAGTATGTGCAATAAAAGGAACAATTGGCCGATATCTTCACCAAGCCACTGTCCAAGGATCCATTTGAGTACTTGAGAAAGAGACTAGGGGTCAGACCCTTGTCTATTGGTCAGTAAGATGACTAGAAGGCTGCATCAGCCTATATATTATCAGAATATCATTCATGTTGATGCAAGCAGAGAGATAAACTTAAAAGACAAGTCTATACACAGAAAGGTATTTATCTACTCCAAGCACCAGAGTTATTACCGATGGATTGGGAAATTCAAGGAATATATTATGGATAGAAAGGATCCGTTTGACATTACTGACAAATATTTGTTTGAAAATATGTTTGTTTGGCATTGCTATCAAAGGGAGAGAGATATCTCATTATCATACTGATAAAAGAGAGATTATATCCATAGAGAGATTATATCCATTATCAACTCAAGGAGAAATTTTATCCATCAAAGAGTCCAAAGGGAGAGATGTAACAAGAAAGGGAGAGTACACACAAAGAAAGAGAATTGCTGACAAGAGACATCAAAAGAAAGGAGAAAAATCAAAGGGAGAGAGTTTGACACAGAAGGAGAAAAAATCACATAAGAGAAAGAAAGCTTCTACATCTATCCAGTGAAGGGATTGAAGACAGAAAGAAAGATGCAAGAATCAAATCAAAGCTATTTGAGCTTACCGATAACCATACATTTGTAATAGTTATATTAGGAAAGCTTGATGAAACTATATATTTCATATTGTATTAGTAATAGTATAGTATGATAATGTAGTATGTTGCCATCAATGCCAAAGGGAGAGATTGATGACATGTAACTGATTGAATGTGTGAAGATGTTAAGTTGATGATCATGCAAGGAATTAAATTAGTTAATGTATTGTATTGTCATTGATGTCAACTTGACATTGTAGACACCTAAATCTGATTAACACAACTAATAATATTTAGTGCCTTCTAGGACATCAAATAAGTAATTAAGCATTACCTAAATGATCTATGTCATCCCCTAGCTAATTAATTCAATGAATTGGCTATAGTCCTGATTAATTATTAAAAGCAACCAATAGCTTAGTAATGAATTAAAACCTTATTCCCCTATTATTGAATGAATATATTATTTATGTAATTCAATTCATTAATATTCCCTTTAACCCCTAACCTAACCTATCTCAACCACCTAACCTTGATTTCAAACTCAACCCAACCCCTTCACACATGCTAACCTAACCAATCCCAACCCCTAACCTTGAGTTCAAACTCAACCCAACCCTTTCACACATGCTAACCTAACCAATCCCATCCACCTAATCATGAATTCAAACTAATCCCAACCTCTTCACACATGCTAACCCTTCCTTATCCCCCTAATCACCATTCTTATCTCCTAACCCTAACCCTAATTCTATCCCTAACCATGTCACATTCCTAATCCTTGATTAGGAACTCAACCCGCAAAGTCAAAGTCAATAATCTCAAGCCATTCTTATCCATAAGAATAAATATCTCTTACACCCTCATAAATATCTCTTACACCCTCATAAATGCCTCTTACACCCTCTTTATGAGCCTTATCTTCTAGAGTCTTCTTCACTCTCTTCCCTAAATGGTCACATTCCTCCCTGCTTTAAACCCAATAATATTGTGACAAGTGTCACAATTTGATGCACTTGAAGAAGCACAATCCATGTGCTCTCTTCTAGTGGCATCCTGACTTCTCTTCAGCTTTGCATCTAAACCACCCATTTTCAACCCCATTTCCTATAAATAGAAGGCTCATTCCTTCACATTTCATCCATCTTTTGAAGTAACATCATATTGTCAGTTTTAGCTTAGATAATCCAATCTTTGAAGCAGAGTTACCATGCAGATTTCAATACCCAATCATCCATCTTGAACCATTGAAGCACCTATCAATTGAGTGCACATCCCAAATCAAGGACACATCTAAAGATCAAAGGCGACCTTGGATTCAGTTTTAGGGAGGTTTGCCCTCCTTAATCTTTATTGTTTTTAAGCTTGATTTTCTGTCCAATCTTGTATGTAGCTTGTTTATTTAGTTGTAGAATGTTTTAATTTTATTATCGTGTTCCTTTACAACTAGATTTTCATAGCTCACAGACATAATCTGTATGCTCATGGAAATACTGCCAAAGACTTCAAAAGAACCAATGAATCAAGGCTATGCTATCAGTAATGCATACAAGTCAAGTATTCACTAAGTGATTGTCTACATCGACAGAGTGCATGCTGATGGACATAGTTAAAGAGAAAAGTCACAGTGTTACCTGAAGAGCCAACGCTCAGCATTACCGATGAGCAGAGTTACAGTGTTGACCAACAAGAAAAACACAGAGTAACCCGACGGACAATATTTGAGTGTTGCATGACGGAAAAGACAAAGGATGGAGATCCTGATGACAATTGAAGTCACACCGAGGGAACAGTCAGTTATCACTGATGACTAACTGAAGTGTTGACTGATAGAACAGAGAGTTCATAAAATGAAAAAATGCTTAGCTGTCAAGAACTATAAATAGACTTAACACATACTTAGATCATTGTTTTAATCATTCAGATAAAGCCAGAGATAATTAATTGATTTAAAGTTGATTTGTCTAGTTGGCAAGAAGATCTCTTTGAGATAAAACTAGAGTTTTCTTTAAATCTATTGGCAAGAATTGTGGATCATGCCGAGAATCAAGAAAGCCAAGAAAAGGGGAAATCATGTCTATATAGAGACAAACCTAATTCATTACGAACGGGGAATGTGAGAGGTGAAAAAGAGAAGAGGAAAGATGCTAAAGAAAAATTGAAGAAGAAGAAGTCTTCATTCAGTCCTAATCAACAAGCTGAGGAAAGAGCTAGATTCTGCAGACACCAAGGAACAGTGAGACAACATCATAGAGTAGAACAGTGTGGAGCAAAGGTATAGAATTGATTATATTGATCAGAGAGGTAATGGACTTACAATAGATCTAAAAATATGCAATTGAGTTGTATGTATGAACAGATCATTAGTGTTTCAGTTTAACCATTGAATCATCAAGTCTCTTAACCGAGCAGGACTTAAAATTCTTTTACAATTGAGATACATCCCAAGGAGTATCAAAAAGTTTGATCATGAAAGTAGCATTGGATATGCCTAATACCTATCAACAGGCCAAGTGACTTTTTGATCAAGGATGGTAGCATTAGATGCTAGATACTAGGTGACAAACTATCTTTTAAATCCTCTAACAAGGTCACACCTAATATTGTATTTGTAACCTTTAACAGGGTTGGCTCTTAACAGGGCTCACTTCAGAAGAGTGAAAATTTGGGGAACCGGTCCCAGTGGTTTTTCCCCTAACAGGGTTTCCACGTTAAAAATCCATGTGTTATGTGTTTATGTTTTATTACTTTACTGTTTTATATTTCACATATGAAATTCTAGATTTATCGATATACTCTGCATATTTACTGTGTTTTCATAAATAGTTGACTTATTATCGGTAATCATACAAAAGATATATTTACAAAGCAATCCGACAAGTAGAAAATTGATATAAGTATTTCAAGGCATTCATCTTGTAGGACCGAAGATAACTTGAGACATAATTTGTGGTTATAAGTTTTAAGGGTTGATTTAAGGATTAATTTTTGAGGCCACTATTTCACCCCTTCCCTCTTAGTTATTACTAACACATTTAAACAAAACATATCTTATCCTCCTAAAGATACTTATTCCCATAGAAGTGCCCTTATAGAAGATGATTGGGGGTCATTAGAATTTACACCATCTTTTGTGGGTGAATACAAAGTTTCTAATTTTATCACGAGACTATTTAGAGGGCCATATGTGTCATTTGTTCAACCCAATTCTCCTAAAAATTCAACTCATAATCTCCAACCTAGTTTAAGATGTGTGCAACAAATCTTTGAGACTCATGAGAAACCTATAGAAGTGTTCAGTCTCAAATCTCCTCCTTTGTCAACATCCGCTCATTTATCATCTAACATTTCTTCTATGCCTAGCTTTAATTAAGAAATCATTTTGCCTAACCTTGTTCATGCTAAGTTGATTACTCAACCTAAACAAAAGAAGAAGCATAGTCAAAACCTTGTGAATCTTCCATTTTTCATGTATAATCGATATTATGACCACCCTACTAATGAATGTTTGTGCTACAAAATTCAGTAGTTGATTGATTATTACATTATTCACATAAAATGTCATAATGAGTTAATTTTTAATTATTATTATTTTGAATAACATTCAAGTTGGTATTATGTTTCTCCACACTATGTGACATTGTTAGCCTCTCTATTGGGGTCTCATTGTCATTCATGGTAGTACAATTTCAGGTGCGATCATACTTTGTGAGAAACATAATAGTCCTCCTTATTCTCATTATTGCCTTTATTCTTGGGGGGCAAGGGTAGTATGTCAATCTCTCATCCTTTCTAAGATCCACTTTTCCTTGGTTAAGTGGCATTTGTTTACTTGTGATATCCAATCTTACATATATTTGGTTGTTTACATTAGGGATTCTCTCTTATACAAGAGGTATGTATCCTTGATCATAACCCCTTGTTTGTTCCCAATTGGGTATTCAAGGAAAACAAATCCCTTATCTTGGGGGCTAAAACCGTGTCATCCTTCCTCAAGAATCCCTTTACACTTGTTGCATGGTATCTCTTTGCATTTGTTCGTTCCTTGACCTCATAGGAGTTTTGTCCTCTTTGGCTTGGGTTGGGTGTTGCTTAAGCGATACCTCTTTGGTGTTAAAGGTGCCTTATCCTTGTTCCTTACTTTTCCTGAAGATGTCAAAATACTCCTATTTTGTCATCTTGAGGGGGGTATATATTGTTAGGAATATTCCCAAGAGATAACTGAGAGAGGGGGGGGTGAATTAGTTATCTACAAGATTCAATTCTTTATCCAATTAAGTATAGAATGACATTAAGCATAAACACAACAAAATAACACAGATTATAACTCCACAATTTTGGTTACGGGGAAACCCAAAATAGGTAAAAACCCCGGTGGGAATTAGCACCCACAAAGAACTACACTAGTCTATAATGATCCATGTTAGAGGATCCTACAACCCTGTTAGGATTTGATCTTTACAATGCATTAAGTATAGTGACCTGGTCAAAGGTCGGACCCTGTTAGGAGTCTTTTACAAATAACCCTGTTAGAGGTGAGGACACATTTTTTGTGAGCACACTGCTCAAATGATGAAGGCTGCAAGCTTCTGCACAACAGATATACACTATATCTGATATTGAACTGTTAATTAGACCTACTATCTTGATCAGTTCTAGTTAATTGTATACACTCTCTGCTTCTTCACATAGATCTTCAACTGATGAATGATATAGCTTTACTGGCCCAATACATCAAACATTCTGCTCTGCTTCTATTTCAACTTTCTCACTTATGTCGATCACAAATGATATGCAATAAGTATCCTCCTCCAAAGATATGATCAAGTCATCTTGTAGAAAACTCTTCAACAACTTCTTCGTCGACCAAACTAAGCACACAACACAAATAGAACCTCACAACTCAAGATGAGTAGATGCGTCGCTTCACACAGTTGGCTCCACCAAATTAACTCAAACTTCACTCCCTGGATGAAACATGTTAAGCAATCTTAACCAAACATTCTGAACTCATAACAAAACATGAATCCAAACACGCATATCCAAATGATAGGCGCAACTGAAGAAACAATAAAAATACTATCGACTCTTAATAAACAATCTCTTGAAACTTTAACTGGCAAATAGATCATCATAACTCAACCTCAACTGCACAACTGATTCTGCTTCTATCAACATAACATAATGAATATGTTTACAACATAAAAATAAATGCGCAAGGCTCCAAAATATCCATACAAAGAATTACATACAGGACACTATTGCATACTATATGTTGTCATTAATGACAAACATATAGTCAACTACTGGCTCAAAGGAAAATCTCCAACAATCTTCCCCTTTGACATTGATGGCAACACATGATATGAAAAACACCATCAATCCAAGAGTATTATTTATTTTTACAATCTTCTCAATATCCTCAACAAAAACTCCCCTTAACTGCTTCATCTCCTTATACTACATTTGATTTTTCATGACTGTATACTCCCCCATACTATATAATCCCCCTTTGACATCAATGGCAAAGGGTGCCAAAAACAAATAAGCACAGGTACTACTCCTTAGGTATAGTACTCAACCATTCATTAGTCACCAAGAACTGATGCACTTGCTGCAAATTCTAATCAGACTCGGGGAAGGGAATTACTCCCAGCTTCTCCCTGAGATACTCAAAAGTATCTTTTGGTAAAGGCTTTGTGAATATGTCTGCTAACTATTCTTTAGTGCTCACATAATCCAATTTGACTTCTTTATCTGCACCTTTCTATCTTAGAAAATGATGTTTTATTTCAATGTGTTTTTTCTTTGCATGCATCACAATAGTGTTGTCACAAAGAATAACAATAGGATAACCAATCTGAATTCCAAATTCTTTTATCATCTTCTTGATCCAAACAATTGTAGAACAATTTAATGTTGCTGCTACATACTTTGCTTCTATTGTTGGTTGAGAAATAAAATTTTGCTTCTTGCTTGTCCAAGTAACTAATCTGTTTCCAAGAAATACTGCTCCTCGTGAGGTACTCTTTCTGTCATCAACACAACCTGCCCAATCTACATCTGTATACACATGAAGTTTGACATTCTCTGAGTTAGGATACCATAAACCATAGTTTATAGTCCCTTTTAAGTATCTGAATATTCTTTTTATTGGCATTAAGTGATTTTGTTTAGGTTCAGCTGCAAATCTTCCAACAATGCCAACTGCATTAGAAATATCTGGTCTAGATTGAGTAAGATGTATGAGTTTTCCAATCATAGACTTGTATAGTGTCTTGTCAATTGTTGTAGAATCATCATCTTTAGAAATCTTGTTTCCTGTTATCATGGGGGTGCTTAGTGGCTTGTAATCTTCCATCTTTAATTTCTTCAATATTTATTTCACATACTTAGACTGATTAAGACTATACCTCTGTCTGTATGTTGTACATTTAATCCCAAAAAGTATTTGATAGGTCCAATCATGCTCATTTCAAACTCGCTCTACATTTCTTTAGCAAAATCTACACTAAGCTTGTCATTACCACCAAATATAATGTCATAAAAAAATAGAAACAAGTAATAATCCTTCAGGTTTCTCTCTGATGAATAAGTTACAATCTGCTGCTCCTTTCTTGAATCCTATCTTTTTCAAGTAACAATCTAGTCTTTCATAGCATGCTCTAGGGGCTTGCTTTAGTCCATAAAGGGCTTTCTTTAGTCTACATACCATGTCAGGTTTGTCTGATAAACTAAATCCTTCAGGCTGTTCTATGTAGACTTCTTCCTTCAAGTCACCATTCAGGAATCCTAACTTGACATCCATCTTAAATACTTTAAAGTTCTTGAATGTTGCATAAGCTAAAAATAATTTTATAACTTCCAGTCTGCTCACAGGGGCAAATGTATCAGAGTAATCAATACCTTCTCTTTGCACATATCCTTTACATACCAATCTTGCTTTGGTTCTTACCACTGTACCATCTTCATTCATCTTATTTCTGAATATCCACTTGCTTCCAATCACATTTTTGTCACCAGGTCTAGGGACCAATTCCCATGTGTCATTATTAATTATCTAATCTAACTCTTCTTTCATTGCTTTCTGCCAATCTGAATCATTACATGCATTTTCAACACTTAAAGGTTCAATTTGTGAAAGTAAACATACCTCTTCATCAGCTGTTAAACCTTTTTCTCTAGATCTTGTCATAACTTTACTGCTTTGATCTCCAATGATATCTACTTTTGAATGGTATTTAGATGTGACATTCTCATCTATTATCTTTGATTCCTCTTCACTTGGTTCAGGGTCATTGTATGATACATCATTGTTGTCAAACATTTCTTCAATAACTATTTCTTTACTGATAGGTTTTGGTTCATCTTCAATCGTAGGTGCATAATCATAGTATCTCTCTTGAATCATAAAATTCTCATACATATTCACATGTTTAATTTCAATGATTTTCTTCAATCTCAAGTTAAAACATCTATAAGCTTTTCTTTTGGTAGAGTAACCAAGAAAAATACCTTCATTGCTTCTAGCATCAAACTTGCCAAGACCATAATCTCTCTTGATGTAACACTTACTTCCAAAGATTCTGAAGTGTTTTACTATAGGTACATTCCCAAACCCAAGTTCATAAGGTGTCTTGTATGCACCTGGCGTTAATTGAATTCTGTTAATAGTATAGACTGCAATATTGACTGCTTCTCTCCAATAGGTGTGTGCGACTTTTCCTTCAATCATGATAGTGCGTGCTGTGTCAAGTATGATCTTATTTCTTCTTTCTACAATTCCATTTTGCCGAGGGGTTCTAGGTGCACTTAGCTGTCTTTTGATCCCATGTTCTTCGCAATACTCATAATTTTTTTCAGAGGTGAATTCTCCTCCTCTATCTGATCTCAGACATTTCATCTTTAATCCAGATTCATTTTCAACTTTAGCTTTGAATATCTTGAACTTCTCAAATTCTTTAGATTTACCTTTTAAGAACACAACCCACATCATTCTGGAATAATCATCAACAAACAAAATAAAGTACCTTTCACCATAGTATGATCTTGTTTGAGTAGGTCCACATAAGTCTATATGCACTAGATCCATTTTTTTTTCTAACGAGTTCTGTTTACTTCTGAATGAGTTCCTTTCATGCTTTCCCACCACACATTCCCTACACGGTATAAACTAGTCTTGCAATACTAGGAAGGTCTCTTACTACCTTTATATTGCTTATCTTTACTATGTTGTCAAAGTTGATATGACATAATCTTTTGTGCCATAACCAATTGTCATCTACTTTTGCAACAAAATAACTTGCTTCAGAATTGAGCTAAAAAATTACCTTGAGTCTTTGAACCTGATGCAATCATAACTCATTATTTGTTATTAATGATGCACTTCTTGTTTTTGAATTCCAACTGATATCCTTTGTCAAGCAATTGTCCAACACTCAGTAGGTTATGATGTAAACCATCACCATACAAAAAATCATCAGTGTTGTTCTTTCCATCTAAAGTGATAGCTCCTCTACCTATGATGGGCTTAGGAGTGTTGTCTCCAAATCTAACCATACTTCCTTTGTACTTATCCAGATATACAAGTCTATCTTTGTCTCCTATCATGTGATGTGAACACCTGCTGTCAATGATCCACTCTGTTCTGATGTCAGCTTGGGAAATTAATGCCAACTCTTGTGCTTTCTTTTCATCTTCAATGTCCATTTCATCAAACATTTTTTCCATATCTTCAATTGCAATGAATCCAATTTCATCTTCTCCTGAATCTTCATCTGTCA
>MU213126.1:37526-47944 GCA_018584345.1 Thuja plicata | reverse complement strand
GATCAATGAGAACTAATCTGATAAAGGAGAAACATAGTAGTGGATTGGCTGGACACTTTGGCATTGATAAAACATTGAGTTTGCTAAAGGAGAGGTACTTTTGGCCTCAGTTGTATAAAGATGTTCAAAAATTTGTAAGAAGTTGTGGAATCTGTCAAGTTGCAAAGGGAGTAAGTCAAAACACTAGTTTATATACACCTATTACTGTTCCTGAGAAATCTTGGAGTGATATCAACATGGATTTTGTTCTTGGCTTACCTAGGATAGCAAGAGGTAATGATTCTATATTTTTTATTGTGGATAGATTTTCCAAAATGACACATTTCATACCATGTAAGAAAACATCAGATGCAGTGCATATACCAGATCTTTTCTTTAAAGAGATTGTCAGACTGCATGGATTACCAAGGAGTATCATCTCTGACAGAGATAGTAAGTTTGTAAGCTATTTTTGGAGAACACTTTGGAAGAAGCTGAATACTGAGTTCAAATTTAGTTCTACATTTCATCCACAGACTGATGGACAAACAGAAGTTGTAAACAGAAGTTTGGGTAACTTATTGAGATGTTTAGTTGGAGACACACCAAGCAATTGGGATTTGATGTTGGCACAAGAAGAGTTCGCATACAACAGTTCAGTAAACAGAAGTATTGGAAAGACACCTTTTGAGATTGTTCATGACACATAACCCAGAGGTATATCAGATTTGAGAGACAATGTTGGTGAAGAGAAAAGAAGTGCTGAAGCAGAGGAATTTGCAGAATTCATGAAGACATTACATGAGGATGTGAAGCAAAAGCTGGAGAAAAGTAATCAGAAATACAAAGATGATGCAGACAGATCAAGAAGATATAAGACATTTGAAGTTGGTGATGTTGTGATGGTTCGTCTGAAGAAAGGAATATTTCCTATTGGAACATATGGGAAACTGAAGATGAAGAAATTTGGTCCTTGCAAAATACTGAGAAGATTTGACAGTGGAAATGCTTATCAAGTTGAATTACCTGAGGACATGGATATATCGCCTATATTCAATATTTCAGACTTGTATGAATATCATGAACCTGATGAAGAAGTGACAGTACCAAGTGATTATCCTAAGAAGCAGATAGAGGAAGTTGAGAAGATCTTGAAACAGAGAGTTGGCAGAACTACAAGAGGATAGGAATACATGGAATATCTGGTAGAGTGGAAAAATAGACCGATTGAGGACTCATCTTGGATTTCTCAATGTAAGTTGGATTCATTTCAGGTTGGACCTGATACATGATTCGGGGAATCATTTCTTTTCAACCCTAGGTGTCTGATGCAGGAGTATCTTGGGTCTTTGACAATCCTGCTCAACCAAAAATATGTTTACTTCATTCCTTAGTTTGTTCTCTGTTGCTCGGCATGTTTGTTCTCTGTTGCTTGGCATGCTGCCGAGTAGCTTGGTCATGCTTGTGTTCTATTGCTCAGCTCTTCTTTGGCCGAGGTGTTCTGTTGCTCGGTCGTGCTTGTGTTGAGTTGGTTTATTTGGGAGTTGGAGTTGGTGGCCGACTTCTTCATTTGATTTTCGTAGCTAGATTTATTTGGGATCTATCTTGGGATCCTTGTGGACCTAAATCTGGGTCTCTCCTTTGTATTTGAGCACCGACCTCTTTGGTGGACTCTTGTATATATTCTTTTGTATGTTCTTAGTTTGGTAGCAAGTCTTAGAGCAAGAAGGCAAATGTTAAAATATTGAAGATCTGAGATCTCTGTTGTAAGAAGATCGAATTGTAATATATTGTGATGTATATGGCTGTAACTAGGAAGGCCTTACAGCCTGGCATGTATTAAGTTTGATCAATTAATGATAAAAGATCTCTGTGTTTCTCTCTCTCTCGCTGTGTTGTGTTCATTCCGCATTGTTTCTGCAAGATGGATGGTTTTGGGTGTGCCCTAGGCCCCGTCTCCTTCCTCCCTTGCGTCACTCTTGAAGTCTTTTGAAAATTGCATAGTCTCATCTAAGATGTTTATCTTGCTCTCATAATATTCTATCAGTGTAGTCATCAATTTATCCATTAGGTCTTCCTCTAAAATTTATCCACCATTGTTTCTGATTCTTGCAACTGCTTCATTTATCCTTTGATTGTATGCTCTGATGTTTTCTTCAGGTAGCATCTCTACATTGTTATATCTTTTCTTCCATGTCTTTCTATGCGCATTCTTTTCTTGGATATCTCCTTCAAACATGTATTCTAGATACTTCCATATTGTATAGGCTCTATCTACTTTCTTAATCTCAGAAAACTCACTGTCAGATAAGGCACTTATAAGGGCTTCTTTGGCAATTGTATTTTGGGTGAATACTTCCTTTTGTTTAACAATAGAATCTTCTTCTGCAAGGTCTTTTAAAGAAGGAACATCAACATTTTGAGTAGCTGCTTCATAAATCTCAAAACCAATGCATTGCAAATGTGTTATCATTTTGTTCTTCCAGTCAAGATAATTCTCTCCATTAAACTTAGGATTCTCTTTTCTAAAGTACACCATCTGATCAACCTTAAGCTATTAAACTTTTTCTCCAAGGCACTTGGCTCTGATACCAATTGTTAGGAATAGTCCCAAGAGATAACTGAGAGGGGGCGGTGAATCATTTATCTACAAGATTCAATTATTTATCCAATTAAGTATAGAATAACATTAAGCATAAAAATAACAAGATAACACGGATTATAACACCACAATTTTGGTTACAGGGAAACCCAAAATAGGTAAAAAAACCCTGGTGGGAATTAGCACCCAGAAAGAACTGCACTAGTGTATAATGATCCCTGTTAGAGGATCCTACAACCCTGTTAGGAGTTTATCTTTACAATGCATTAAGTACAGTGACCTAGTCAAAGGTTGGACCCTGTTAGGAGTCTTTTACAAATAACCCTATTAGAGGTGAGGACACATTGTCTGTGAGCACACTGCTCAAATGATGAAGGCTGCAACCTTCTGCATAATAGATATATACTATATCTGATATTGAATTGTTAATTAGATCCGTTGTCTTGATCAGTTCCAGGGAATTGTATACACTCTCTGCTTCTTCACATAGATCTTCAATTGATGAATGATATACCTTTACTGGCCCAATGCATCAAACATTCTGCTCTTCTTCTGTTTCCACTTTCTCACTTATGTCGATCACAAATGATCTGCAATAAGTATCCTCCTCCAAATATATGATCAAGTCGGCTTGTAGAAAACTCTTCAACAACTTCTTTGTCGGCCAAACTAAGCACACAACACAAATAGAACCGCGCAACTCAAGATGAGTAGAGGCGTTGCTTCACATAGTCGGCTCCACCAAATTAACTCAAACTTCACTCCCTGGATGAAACACGTTAAGCGCTCTTAACCAAACATTCTAAACTCATAACAAAACACACATATCCAAATGATAGGCGCAACTAAAGAAACAATAAAAATACTGTCGACTCTTAATAAACAATCTCCTGAAACTATAACTGACAAATAGATCATCATAACTCAACTTCAACTGCACAACTAATTTTGCGTCTATGAACATAGCATAATGAATATATTTACAACATAAAACTAAATGCACAAGGCTCCAACATATTCATACAAAGAATTACATACAGGACACTGTTGCATACTATATGTTGTCATCAATGACAAACATACAGTCAACTACTGGCTCAAAGGCAAATCTCCAACATATATGACCTTATTGCATTTTTTATTATTATAATTTCAAGCATGGCAGGTAGAGTACACTGGTGTAATACAACTTGCTAGGGATAGATCGTTCTCCTTTGTACATTTTTGGTGGATTTTCTTGGATACAATTCTTTCCTTGGTTATCCTTAGGATTGGTTGAACTAGCATAACAAGAATTGCTAGCCCATTTGACCTCTCCTTTGTATACATTTTCAAGATTGGTTGACTAACATAACACAATTTGCTAAACCATTCAACCTCTCATTTGCATATATTTTTTATGAGTTGACTAGCATGCACTGGATCATCAACTCCCTCTTCACATTCTCTTCGATGGGTGGAACTAGCATAACACAATTTTCTAGACTGTTTCACCCTCTTCTCTCTCTTTATTATCTCTCTCATGGATCACCTAGCTAGCCTATGTCATCCATGGTTGTCTTCTTCTCTCCTCCATGATTTTGTAGCATATTGCCCTTTGATATTTGATTGGATTATGAAGTCTTGTCTTATCTTTGATGTGTGCTCTGACACTTTCCATGTGATCACTTGTGCTTTGCAATAGCTTTCTAAGCATGATGCTAGCGGTTGAAATATTTTATTTACTGAGGTCTCTTCAGCTAGTTGACTTGGAATCTTAGTGAGTTTTAGACTTTGGTTTTTGTTTTATGTGTCCTTTCACATGGTTGTTCAAGTTAAGAGCCTTGGGGTTGGGGACTTGTGTCCTTAAACTTAGAGATATCTTATCTACTTGCAGTTTTCCCATGATATTCATCCTTCTCTCTCTTTCTTCTACTTTATCGTGAGTATGAGGTAGACTCATACTCCCACTAAAGTGGAGGCTAATGTATCATCCTAAAAAGTAAGATCATATAATTAGATGCTCATTTTAGTCCTATTTTAGCATGTATGGGTTCCCACATTGATTTCACATTCTCCTAGTACTCATTGTACCTTTATTAATTCATTAATATTATGGGTCCTCTCTTAGTTTATTCTCACCCAAATCTTATTGCGGTCGTTTATTATAAGTGTGCCCTTTACATTATTTCATTTCCTCACTTTAAGATGGGTCTTACCTCATTTTAAAGTTTGAGGCATATTATCCACCTCTATCAAGTCAGCCTAGAAGTAATTTTACTTTGAGATCTCTATATAAAGGCCTCCATTCCCATTCATTCAACACACAATTACAATCAACAATCTTCACACAAGGATATCATATCAATTCAAGCATCCAAGTCTTCAAGCCTTCAAAGAATTGTTCTTCTTCTATATCAAGCATTGTGGAAAACTACAACATTTATGGTGCAAATTTTGTCTTTCATGATTTTCGTTTGGGGTTTTGTGGAGTTCAAGCTATTGCATTAACACTCGCGATTGCATTAAAAAAACATTGCACCATAAAGGTATAAGGTAATTTATGATTAAGATCTAGCTTTTATTTTATCTTCCTTTTATGTAATTTCATTATATTTTCAAGTTTGTGTGTGCAAGGAAATGTGTTTCAATGGAATGCAAATAACAAGTAAAAACAATCAAATCAACAAATCAAAACAACATACAAGATAAGAATGAAGAAGAATAAAAACAAGAAGAAACACAAACCCAAGTAGCAAATCAATAGTCTCCTTGATGCAACAATTTGTCCATGGATGTTTGGTTGTATGTGTGCTCACGATTTTGATAGCATAACAATAATGGAATGCTCCATTGTTGGTCAAGCTTTTAAGATGGTCCTGGAAATGGCTTCAAAGTTTGCACAAGTATGGAGAGCTCTTCAAAAATTGCATAAGTGAAGTTTTGCACAATGAGAGATGGATATGGAAAATAAGAGGATATTTTTGGTTAAGTGTTGGAAGAGGTTAGGGTTCTTAACATTTATGAGAGGTTGACAAGTGTCAACATCAGAGTGGTTGAGAAGAGTTGGAGGTTGAGAAAGGGATATGCCATAAAGGCACTTATGTCTCAAACACCAAAAAAGGACATGTGGTGGAAGGAAATATAGAATATAAAATTCTTTCAAGAGGACAAGATTGGAAGTGCATTTAAGGAAGACTTAATGACACGTTTTTGGGGATTGGGATGGATGTGACAAGGTTTGACTTTGATTCCCTAATCTTTATGCTTAGAAATGTGCACATGTGTAATGAGGGTTTAGGCTTAATGAAATAGGTGATTAGGAGACAAGTGGGCTTGGTAGGAGAATGCAGGTGGGAGGAGAGAGAATAGATGAGAATTATCAAGTAAATGACGCATTTACCTAATTAAGATGAGATTAAATGGTGCAAGTGGGATATTTAGGATTTTGCAAATGTATGGGTTTTATGAATTTAGAATTCTTTTAATTCAAAATAAAGGAAGGTTGTTTAATTAAATAGATGGGTGTATTTAATCAAATGAGATTGGGCTTTAGATAAATTAAATCAATTAATTTAATTAGAAGGATTGACAAGCAGAGAGGTTTAATTAAATAAACAAGCTATTTAATCAACATGACGACTACGAGAAGAATGATGATTGATCATTTAATTAAATAAAACAAGATGTTCATTTAACTAAATAGGTTCGGGGACGTTAGATAAATTAATGAATTAATTTACCTGAAACTATGGAAGACACACACACACAATTAGTTCATTAAATACATTATTTAATTAATACGATTATGGAGGAATAAGGTTACAACAATTTAATGTGATCAATGATCGGATTTGGGTGTTTACATTTTACCCCTCTTCGAAATGGCGTTAAAATAACATCGTTGTGAAGAAGAAAAAAAATATCAACGACACGAAGAAATAGAAACATGCCCGAGACAACGAGATTGATTTAAACTCAATGTATGATGTCCCTTGGAGAAGTCGGACGAGGAAGAAAGGGGTCTGGACGGGCTCTTGAAAAGAGAGTGGGCTCTAAAAAACTAAGCCCCGTTTGGTTGAGGAATTATAATTTGACTCAAAACTTGATTATGTCAAAATAAGGTTTTGAAATTCCGGTTTTTGTATTCGGAAGATTGTTTGGACCGTTTGGTTGACCCGGAAGATGACTGAGACCCATCTTCTGTGTTTGGTTGCCAATTTTGAAATTAGAATGTCATCCGCCCGTCAATGGCCATTCACAACTTTCTTACCCTTGTCTACAAATTACAATGCTCTTAATGTAACTTCGTCTACAGAGAAGACGACGATTTTATCAAATTCATTTGATTATAGAGTCTAAAAATTCAACATATGGAGCAAATACTCACGCCGCCTGCCATCTAGCCTTCAAGGCCTAATACTGGTAATTAATTGTTTGTGCTCTTTTTCATATTTTGTAAGATAAGCAAAATAGTTTTGTTCTGGGCCATCGTTGTAACACTGATTCCCTTCAAGGCTGGGTTGTTGTGACAAAGGATATTAATGAAGATAACGAAGGTGGGTCCACATCCCTTCCTCCATTAGTAAAACCAGTGGATTACACGTTGGTGTGGAGTAGCGAATCAGAGAAGGATAAAAAGGGGGAAAATGGCTTCTTCGGGTGGCTCAACGCCCCTCAAGGATATAAATCTCTGGGCTTCCTAGTCACAAACGTTCCAGAGAAACCATCTTTGAAAGAGCTCAGATGTGTTCGATCAAACCTGACTAGAGTTTCCAAGACTGGCAGTAGCATTTGGAATAAGAAAACAAGTGGTTGTTCTTTCCAAGTGTGGACTACAATCCCAGACCCAGTAAAGGAAACAAATGGGGTATTTGTAGGGACGTTCTTCTACACCACAAACAACGAAAGTGAAATCTCAGAGCTTCTGATGGCTTGTCTAACAAACCCAAATTCCATACTAACAGATCGATGGCTTGTCTAACAAACCCAAATTCCATACTAACAGGTCGATCAATCAGGACTGGGAACCCGTCGTTATCAGAAAGAAGGCATCCAATTCAGTAGCCAATAAAGATGAAAATGCCGTCAATAATCACGACGAGCTGGAGCGCCCATTGAAACTATAAGAAAATGTACACGGACCTAGCGGATTGATAAAATGTGGTTCACAAAAACCAAAAACTAGAATTAGATTTCCAATTCCACCTATTGGGTGGGAAGATTGTGCTGCCAATTTTGGGGTCAAAATCGGATGTTGGGGTCCAAAATCGGAATTGCATATTAGCCAACCAAATGACGGATTTGGAAAAAGAGCGGAAGTTCCGCACCCAATTTTGCCTCAATTCCGATAACCAAACGGGGCCTAAAGGAAGAGTGGAAACCATAGGCGTGATCAACATAAAAAATGAAGTCCGTATGAAGAAATGACGACCAAAAGAAGATAAATGGGGTCAAAATTAGGGTTAAAACCAGACCCTATAAGACGAAAAATGACTTTTTACAAGGCATATTTATGCACAAGTTTGAAAATTCAAGTGTAGGAGAGCAATTTGATGTGGGAGAAAATGACAACATACGTGATCAGACGCGTAAGACAAACTTGCCAACTGGACCACGAGTATGTGGATTTCAATTTTTGTTTGCACGTTTGATTCATGTTTTAGTCGTTTTAAAAGGGAAACTCGGCAGATCTGCCAAATCATGTTTGGCAGATCTGACTAGGGAATGACAGAAGTTTCATTTTTGTGTTTTTGGTTGGAAGGGGGAAACTAGGCAGATCTGCAAGAGCGTATCTCGCAGATACATAGAGTTGGCAGGTGGGGAGTGAGTTACACATATACACTAAGGTGTATCCGCCTAAAAAATGGAGGGTGTTCGTGTGTCACATAGGTGTGGGCAATTTAGAATCTAGTGGATACACATCATGATATCTGCTAAAGCAAAACAAGATTTTGGCTTGCCAAAAAAGGTTATAGAAAGACAATGGATGTGCCGAGGCGCATCCACACTTTGGAAAGACGAAGACAAGGCGCATTGAGTTAATGCGTGGATAGATTGGTGGATGGATGGATGTAGAAAACATTGGATAGATACTATTATTCGACGAGAGAACAATGAGAACCAGAGGAAGAGCTATGGAAAATAGCGGACATGGTGGTAGTGGCCGAGGGACAATAGAGAAGGAAGAATATGTGATTGGAACAGTCGAAGTGTTGAACGAAATGACCATTAGAATACAGCGGATGCACCTTGGCACATCCGTGCAATAAGAAAATTACACACGTTGCACTCGTGGATGTGATGGAGCATATTCGTGGGCTAAGACAATGACTAGTTTAGCAGACGTGGATGAGCGCTTTTGCGTTATGAAGCATTGCAAATAAGTGGAGATGAGGAGTTAAGGGGAAAGGGGTTGTTATCAAGCAGATTAGTTGCTAGAAAACGCGTGTGGGTCGAGTTAATGGAAGGATACGTGTTGTTATATGACAGATTGGCAGGAAATTTTAATTTTATGTTTGTGTCTATCTAAAATATTGGAATTGGAATTTCCAAATTTCAATTTTGCCCTTAAAATAGGAATATCATCTTCCACCTAAATAGGTGGAATTGGAATTTCACAAAAAAGTGAAATGGGAATTCCAATTTTAAAAAAACCAAATTTAATATTTTGTGGGATCCGTGACTATAAAGATGTATATTATATTGCTATAAGGATGTATATATATACATGTGTGTATATACATATTTTTATATACGTATGTGTGTATATGTACATATGTGCGTGTATATACAAACCAAATTTAATATTTTGTAGAATCCGTGACTATAAAGATGTATATTATATTGCTATAAGGATGTATATATACATACATGTGTATATACACGTGTATATATATGCACATGTGTATATATACACATGTATGTATATACATGCACATGTGTATATATACACACATGTATATAGACATGTGTATATACACACATGTGTATACACACATATATGTATATACATATATGTGTATATACACACATGTGTATATACACATGTATATATACACACATGTAATGTGTGTATATATACACAAATGTATATGTGTATATATATACACATATATGTATATGTGTATACATGTATACACACTTGTATGTGTATTTACACGTGTATATATACACACATGTGTATGTGTGTGTATACACACACGTGTATATGTGTATACATGTGTATGTACACACATGTATACACATATACACATGTGTGTGTGTATACACACATGTATATATACATACATGTATCTATGTATATACACGTGTGCATGTGTGTATATATACACACATATACACACCATATTCAAAGAAATTAAAAAATAAAGAAATAAAATTCCTTATGCATCTTCTCAGTCATCTTTTGGGTGAACCAAATGGGTCAGTCCATATTCCGGATTTCATTTTGAGGATAAGAATCTTCTTGAATTGCAGCATCTTCCAGAATTGACCATATCTAGGATATGGTATTCCAGTACCCAAACGGGCCCTAAGTTAGTGGTCGAAAGTGGGAGAAAACGACGAAAATGTTGTCAAAGGGCAAATGTTGTTAAAACTAGCGAAATGGAAGAACGTTGTATGTGCTTTGATGTGAAGGGTGGAAGTACCAAAAAGCCCATGGATTCACTATGTGAAACAATGGATGGGCTCTGCAATATGGTGGATAAGCCTATGGAGGGTAGAAAATGGCAAGGAAACAGGTAAAGAGAGGGGAGGGGGGTTAATTAAATGAGTGATAGGGAGTGGAGAATGGAGAAGGGAATGGATGAGTGGGGGAAGTTCGAAAAGAACTTAACAATGGGTGTTGAAAAGA
>MU213126.1:7820-18434 GCA_018584345.1 Thuja plicata | reverse complement strand
CGTTTTGCATAAAACAAAAACTGAATTACCTCAGCAAAATTTGTGAAATTCAATGATGGACGGCTGAGAAGCTCCCAATGGCAGTCATTGGGCTCTCGAGCATTCTCAGCCATTGATCTGAAAAAGACGCTGGGCCTTTCTCAAATAGTAACGCCTACGGCGTAATTAGAATTGGAATTTTGTTTTTCACACATATGCATACACACACACATATACACACATGTGTGTGTATATACACACAAATGTGTGTATGTGTATATGTGTGTGTATATATACACATATGTATGTATATACACACATGTGTACATATACACATACGTACGTATATATATATATATACACACACACACACATTTATGTATATATATATACACATATATACACATACACACATGTGTATATACATATTTGTATATATACATGTATATATACTATATATATGCACATGTGCGTACACACACACATGCATGTATGTATATACACATATACACGTGTATATATATACACATATAAACATATGTATATACATGTATATATACTATATATACATGTATATATACTATATACACTCATGTGTGTATATTGTGTATATACACTCATGTGTATATATACACATGTGTATATATACACACATGTATATATATACATCCTTTATAACAATATAATATTGACACAAAAATGGGAATGGATTTTCCATCCCAAAATAATATTCTTAATTCCAATTCCACTCTTCAATTCCGATACCAGGTCTGAGATGGAACTGTGGAATGCTCAAAATGACCCAAAATTAGAATTCGCAAAAACCTATTCCAATTTTTTATTTTGGAAACAAACACAAAATTGAACAATTCCATAATTCAGAAATTCCAATTCCTGGTCAATTCAAACAAAACAACAAGATTGCTACAAAAAACACACACAAAATCAAATCTAACAACATTGCCCTTTTGTCAAGAAATAATGAAATGCAATTTGTATAAAGTTTCGTGTTATTTTTCATATGTTTTCATATTGCTTTTTTGTTCTCACAGTTGCAGCTGGTAGCATCTATTCTTTGTATATTTTCTTTGTTTAATATACAAATTTTAAAAAAAAAACCTTAATTTATGATTAAATACAAGCTGGTTCATGTGAAATAGTTGTAAAAAATGTAGCATAATTGTATTTCACATACAAGGTATATAAACTCCTTCAAAATTTGATTTTTTTTTTTCAAAAATACAAATTCCTTATTGACCAACTAAAAAGGGATTGAGAAAATGGGTAACCTAGAAAAAAATTATAAATTATTAGGAGTTCAACCTTGGTTAGGTGTCTTAATTTGTTACCGTTTAAGTCTCCGGTTAGATTGGAACATATGACCGGATAATATCAGTGAGTCTTCCGGTGTTTGAGGTTATTCCGGTTTGTGAGGACCGACGGATATCGAAGGAAATGAAGTTAAATTTTGGACCAATCGTGATGGATGGAATGGTCTAGAGACTTCAAAGGTCTACCATTTTTTATTTATTGTTCCTTTTTAATAAAGACGACTTCAACGATGTGCCATGCTCCTCCTTAGTTAGCAGTTTCAAGCCATAGGGCTACTATAATTTGTAACCTCCACGATAAAAATTGTAGTTAAACTTTGGTCAATAATTAATTATGGGAGGTGTTCTAAAATAATTTATGTGAAAATTTGTAACATGAAGAGAGCATAAATTATAATCAAATTCAGTTAATAATTAATTAATTTTAGAGAGATTAGATTTCTATTATCTATAGTTAAATAGTCAAATTGTATATTTTGTTTTTGGAAGAGTGTAATATTTTTCATTGATGTTTAAGATTACACTTAATGAATTATAGATTATGATTTTAAAAGTTGATGCAAAAAAAAATACTACAAAAATGAATCCAAAAACAAAAGATATAATTAATTTTATACAATTTATGGTAGTAACATCTCCTCAACTTTTTGAGGCATAATTTATGGAACTGATGGCCCCATGCATGGAACATTTGCTGCTTATTTTTATAAGCAGCTCTTGCTTATTTTAAGCCCCTCATTTTTTTGTGCCACATGTAAGATTTTACAAAAGCTTCCTTAAATTTTGAGGCTTAAAATATTCCTCAAAATCAACTCCAACTCTATTTTTAAGGGAGCCAGCTTAAGGCAACTCCCCATGCGGCTGCTGCTTATTTTGAGCCCCTCCTTTTTTTGACAGCTTATATTTTTTAATAAGCAGCAGCTGCTCCATGAAAATAGGAAAAGATTCTATATTTTCCTTTGCCCGTAATTAAAATATCACATGGGGACACTTGCATAGCTTATTTTTAAGCCGAAAAGAAACTTAAACAGCCGCATGGGGACATGGGGTTAGAGCAAGGCCCCACATTAGCTTATCTAAGCTAGTAGCCACCTTAATGGTTTATTTAGATGCACAAATTAACAAATTATTATTGATTTTGCTTGTAAAATCAATAATAATAGGGACATGGTATTATTTTCAACTTTTAAGCATGCTCCACAAAAATAGTGAAAGATTCTATATTATCCTTTCTCTATAAATAACAAATTGCATGGGGACATGTCAATAAGTATAAATGACTAGATATTAAATATCAAATTAAAAGTTTGTAAGTTTTTTAAAAAAGAATTTTAAATTTAATATAAAAACATGTATATATACTAATAATTTAAATTGGTATATATATATATATATATATATATATATATATATATATATATATATATATATATATATAATTAAATAAAATATTATATTGCTTATAATAAATTTTACCGTTTATTCGTAAATTTAAGTGTCATATTAACCGTTTTATAAAAAATTAAACTTGAAATCTTTATGCATACAAATTGAAAATAGGCTTTTGCACAAATTCCTTTGCCTTCTTTTTACATTTAGCTCCAATATTTTGCTGCAAAAATTATTTGTGATAGGCAAATTCATAGCATAAAGTAATTATAAATTATAATTAAACTTCAATTGATAATTAATTAATTAATTCTATAATTTTTGTTTTGTAGTCTATGATATCTTGCATACAATATGGACCTCTTTAAGACTTTGGTATGCTAGTATGGAGGGGCATCTAATTGTACTTCAAATATATGGTGTACATACCCTACCTTACTCTCTAGGAGATTTGAATTTGTGACCTCCTTTTCAAGAATACAAACTCCCTAACATTAAACCAACTAGACTAATCCGTACAAGAATACAAACTCTCTAACATTAGACTAACTCAAATATATAGACTAATCTATATAAAAAAACTCCAAAAAACTTAGTACCTTAAATACAAAATATGTATACTCTATGACTTAAATGACCTCTTTAAAAAAAATAAAAATTCACCATAATTGAACCAACTCAGTTACACATTAAATTAATTCGGGCGAAAGTTTCCAAATATATGTCACCTGAAAAATTATAAATTATAATTAAACTTCCGCTAAAGAACTGTTGACATATGTAGCTTGAAAAATTAAACCTGGGTAGGTGTCTTAATTTGTGACCGTTGAAGTATCCAGCTACATTGGAAGATATGACCGGATATATTCGGAAATATTCCGGTTTTTAAAGGAGCGATGGAATGAAGACCAATCACGATGGATGGAATCTTCTTTCTCCCTTTGTTTTTTCTATGCAGTGTAACAAGTATCTCGGTATCTTCGTCCCCACTCTAGAAACTTTAAAAGTCCACAAAAATTTTATTATTGTCTTTTCAATACAGTCGCCCAGGCCTGGAATTTGACAGTCACCCCTGTCTGTTATATGATATAATAAAGTTTTACAGTTTATTAATAATTTAAAGTGTCATATTTACAATAGTCTGTTAATTCATACGGTCTAAAAAAATGATGACTTTGACGATGTTTAGATTATATTGGTTTGTATTGTTGTTTTTGATATATAAAAGTAGCAAAATTAAGGGTGTTGGTCTATAGGAAACAAGTTAGAAGGTGGAGCATGTTAACAACACACTAAGAATATCAAAAACTTTTAATAATATAACGATAAAAAGTTTGTATTGTTGTTAATATTTGTATAAATAATAATAATAATAATTGTTTTAAAAATATAATGTTTATATTTTCTTCTATTGTCTAAATAATTTTATTATTATAGAGATTGAGGAAAACTATGTCAAACTATTAGTTATATGATTGGTAAATTTCAAATGATAAGTTTTTCATATATATATATATATATATATATATATATATATATATAATT
This sequence comes from Thuja plicata, assembly GCA_018584345.1. Classification (NCBI taxonomy): domain Eukaryota; kingdom Viridiplantae; phylum Streptophyta; class Pinopsida; order Cupressales; family Cupressaceae; genus Thuja; species Thuja plicata. Next base: position 14,190 of record MU213126.1, on the reverse strand, counting down.
GAAGAAGATTCAAGATATATAAAATGGATATTCTTATTATTATATTAATTAAAATTGTTATTAAGTTCAAATTCTAGAAGAAACCTAGGGTTAATTTTTTTTTTTACGTTTGAAAAATATATTAATATTAATAAAAGACAGAAAGACATGTTGGGGGAGGCACTTCACACCAACCATTAGTCATGTTGATTGATTGATTGATAATGTTTTTCTTATAAGTACAAAATGTCAATTATTTATATAATTTAAGAAAATTGGAAATATGAAATTAATATTAGATTAAGAAGCAGGCTACATAGGTAACAAGTGGATGCATATAACACAAACAATATTTAGAAAGGACATTAATTTTTCAATATAAAGATATCAAAAATTATATAATTTAGAATAAAAAAATACTTTTTGTGATAAATTAATATATCTATATTTATCTATTAAAATTTAGTCAAATTAAAAATATATTATTTAATGTTAACTTAAAGATACAAACTCATATAAATAAAAATAGGAATATTAAAATAAATCAAATTTTATGAATATATAATTATTATTTTATAATTTCTATAGTTTACATTTATTAATTATTTAATAATAAAGTAACTTGTATAAATAATAAGTATTTAAATAGTAAATTTAAATATAAACATTTCCTTCAAACTTGGAAAAATTCCTAGTGTTTGATGCTTATATTTATAGAGGGTCAGTGCGTGCACAATTATTGGTATGCTATCTAAGACAATTGTATTCGAATAATACTCCCCAAATGTTATGAATCTCCAAGACTTTCTAAAATTTTACCACAATTTAGACCCAGAGTAGCCAATAGGTGAGAGGGGTCCAAAAGGTGATCACAACACTAAATGAACAAAATAGACCTATAGTGGTGCACTAAAAATGTCCCATCATTTACTTCTATGTATTTATTTCCTGGTAAAGAGAGTTTCAAACATTTTGAAGAAACTTGTGATTGTAGCTTCATATGCAAACCTAGGACCTAAGACAATATTACAATAGTATGATGAATAGTCATACCCCAATACAAATACAAATGTTTACCCAAACCCACCCCATGAATGCTACCCAAAATTGTATTTCACTTATGCATTTCATGTATATTGTAGATATAAACTTATAAAATTGATATTTTTAGTAACCTTATTTTTTGTTTATTTACTATCTTCTTATTTTCTCAATACAAAATTTGATAAATTATTTATATTCATGAATGTTAGACATACTGAAATTTGATATCTCTCAACTTATTTTATTAAAAAACTAATTAAAAATTTAGGTATGCTAGTAATAATAAAAATAATAGTATTTTTAAGATATAATATTTATATTTTCTTCTATTGTCTAAGTATTTTTAATATTATATTATAGAGACTGTGGAAAACTATGTCAAACTATTAGTTATATGGTTGGTACATTTTAAATGATAAGTTTTTATTTCTTATATATATATAAAATTTATTTATGTAATTGAAGAAGATTATATATATATATATATATATATATATATATATATAAGATAGATATTCTTATTATTATATTAATTAAAATTACTATTAGGTTAAGATTCTAGAAGAAACCTAGGGTTAATTTTTATTTTATTTTTACTTTTGAAAAATATACTTATATTAATAAAAGAGAGAAAGACATCTTAGAGGAGGCACTTCTCACCAACAATTAGTCATGTTGATTGATTGATGATGTTTTTCTTATAAGTACAAAATGTCAATTATTTATATAACTTAAGAAAATTGGAGATATATAAAATTGATTTCTAAAATTAATATTAGATTAAGAAGAAAGCTACATAGGTAACAAGTGGAAGAATCTAACACAAACAATATTTAGAAATGACATTAATTTTTATAGATAAAGATATCAAAAATTTTATAATGTTTTTTGATCGGTAAAAGGTCGTAGCCAAAATATTTATTAATATAATTTATAGTTTACAGAATCTCCATTCACTACGGGCATTGGTAGGAAAGAATGGAGAAGAAAACCTCCAGTCTAGCCCGAGACCGAAGTCCAGATCATCATATTACATATAATTATGAGAGCATTCCCTCATTTACAAAGATGGTATTAAACCATATTTTACATTAAAACCACATCTAAGAACATTCCTCTAGTTATTTTAGCCTTTGGCATTACATTCTGCACTATTGGTGCTATTTCCTTTGAACTATTTTTTTAAAAAATGGGTACCCTGTTCATCAGAGACCATACCACGAGCCAGGGCACTGATCCATGTTCTGGCCGTTCGAGTGAAACTGTTCTTGTATACATTATACAACTAAAGAAAGATTGCTTAATCAAGATACCATATTTCATTAGTCCTTATGAGAGCCACCTTTGTAAAGGTCAAAGTCAGATACCTTATTAAGATGTTAATGGTTAAATGTAAGACTTGATTATTCCTAAGTTCTAATTTAAAGCACGTTTAATCTACTTAAGATGAATACTAACTGTTGTTCCTAAGAAACATAGCCACCAAACAGTTAGTTACCTTTTAGTGAAGGGCTAAATGTATCACACTCCAATGAGGATAACACTTTTAACTATCTGCATTGGGTTGTTAACTTAATGACACTATGTTTACTCTTAATCCAAACTACTAAAATATCCAAAAATACTAAAAATTACAAATCTTAAACAGCGAAAGCCCTACCAAATCAACTTTGATTGAAACATTTTCTATCATGTCCAGATCATACATTCATGAGACTACATTATCATATAGTATATCCCTTATGCAATCTAAAATATATACCTAAGTAATATCTCTTTGCTTATAGGTTATTAGCACGATTTGTTTATAATGAAGCAAATAATCCAAAACATACAAAAGAGGAGTAAGTCTTTACTGCATAACTCACCTTATATAAGCGTAACCATCTTAAGGTTATTTTCTCTGAGCTATACATTGAGGTCACTTGAGCCAACCAAAATAAATATGAATATATCTACCTGTATCTATATACATGAATACACACACACACACACACACACACACACACACACACACACACACACACATGTGTGTGTGTGTATTACATTATGGCCTATTGATGTGATTACCTTTGAAACTAATTTTAAAAAAAGACGGGAACTCTGTTCATCAAAGACCTTACCACGAACCAGGTCTCTAAGCCCTGTTCTGCCCATTCGAGTTTAAACAATTCTTGTATTCATTATGCATCTACAGAAAAATTGCTTACCAAGATACCATATTTCGTTAGTCCTTATGAGAAACATCTTTGTAAAGGTCATAGTCGGATACCTTATTAAGAAGTTAATGATTATATTTGAGACTTGATTTCTCCAGAGTAATAACTGTGGCATGTTTAAATTTGAAGCATGTTTAATCTGCTAAAGAGGAATAACACTAACTGTCATTTCTAAGAAACATAGTACATGAACATTTAGTTACCTTTTATTGAATGACTAAATGTATCACACTCAAATGAGGATAACACTTTTAATTATCTATATCAGATATTAACTTATTGACACAATGTTCATTCTCAATCAAAAAGACTAAAATATCCAAAAATACTGAACTTTACAAATCTTAAACATGAATAACCCTTCCCATATCAACTATGATTGAAACATTCTCTATCTTTCCCAAATCATAAATTCTAAGACTACATTATCATAGAATATATCCCCTAACAAATCTAAAATATGTACCTAGATAATATCTCTTTACATGTAAGTTATTAACAATATTTGTTGTGATGAAGTAAATAATCTAAAACATAGAGAATATGAGTAGGTCTTTACTGCATAACTCACCTTATATAAGTGTTGCCATCTTAAGGTTATTTGTTGTGAGCTATACATTAAAGTCAGCAGAGCCACCCAAAATAAAGAGTATATCTATCTGTATCTATATAAATGCGTGCGCGCGCGCGCGCACACACACACACACACACACACACACACACACACACACAAGTAAGAATGTATTCCTATATATATCCATTCATATACATGTTCCATAGAGATCGTAAACCATATTAGTAAAAAACAAGGTCGTAATAACTTTCCATAGTCTATTACTACGTCTATTGTGCCTTACCTCTTACTTCTTCTATTTATTATTGCTTCTGTCATGCTATACTAGTTTAATCTCAAAACCTATTCAGATACTAGGAAGATTTGTATCTTTATGTAATTGTAAGGGTTAGAACATGATTATGAAATCATCTTGGAGATTTCTTACCTGAAGTCATCACATACTACTTCTTATGTGTTGACTTCAAGATAAGAGACCATCAATATAATCTTCATCTAAAACTATATATTTTCACTATTTCTACTGATTTATATCTTTGTTGAATAACATATGTTATAAATTTGCAAGGAATCTAATTATGTTCTTCTAGATTTTAAATTTAGGGGTTCTATAAAATTTTATTCTATCTGTCATAACTATATTATCCATAATTACTAAGCTTTAAAAGGGAATATTACTCTGCAATTTTAGAAGGATTTGTAAACTTGTTCCCATTCCTCTATATACTATACTTAACCTTTTTTTATCCAGGTCTGCTATTCTTCCTAAATTATGGATTTAATACAGACGTCTATCTATATTGTCAGATTCCTTATAAACATCTGTCATAGATAAACTTTGCACATCGCCAAAGGACGTGTTTCCCTGCATTTTCAGAAGGATTAGTAAAAATTTTCATTACTTCATATACTATACTCAACATTAATTCCCAGATATGCTATTACATATTTAATACACGAGCTTACTTGTTAGTTAGATTCTTCTAAACATCTATTGAGAAAAATACACCAGGATATATATAAATGTATAAATATATATTTGAAATATATTTATTGTTGGAAATAATGGGAAGTGTGTACTGAGAGGGGAGGGGTGAATCAGTACCTCTAAATTTTTTTATCTCTTTTATCCTTTAACCTTTATGTAATCAATTGTTCATCTAACCATTTGATCTATGTTATCTTTGTGTAAGACATATCAATTATTTAACTTAATCAAACATGTGAATATTCAAAGAAACATTCATGAAAGTAATTGACTCATAACACAAGATATGATATCGCAGAAAACCTCTGTAAGAAGGTAAAAGTTGTGGTGGGGATGGCACTCACAAAATATTCACTATCTATAGATTGGAAGGGGCCGGTTAAGGCTTACAATTTGATCACTTCTGATGATCTACCTTGTTAGGAGTATCTGTGGAGACCTATTAAAGTCTACTCTGTTAAGAGCTTTAGCAACATTGTTTAGTGTGCACTCGGTTAAGAGATTTACAAAGGACTGTTAAATCCACTTCCTTGAAAGGATTTTTACTTTTGCTTCACTTGTTAGAATGTAAGCAAATTAATCTTTGACCTAATTGTATGCAATCTACTATAGATGATTACAGATCCATTCAAGATAACATGTATATGTGTATCACATATTGTGATTGAATAATACCTCTGCTGCTCGGTAGCCTCTGTTCTTGGTTCTTGATAACCAATTTCACCTTTTGTTGTTTTGCTTCTTGAAACTCTCAGTCTTATACATAGATGTGCTTGTTGGATACTTTCATCCTCCTCTCATATATTTAGAATGATTACAACATCTATTTATAAGATAGATTTGACCTAATTAAGTTTCACGTAAAACAAACTTAACTCTATGATCACAGGTTTACAACTTTACCTTGATCTCCTAGTCTGTATATTTTAAATCAGTTAGACTGATTAAAACACTTACAATAATGTTTATTATCCCTTAAGTAATGGTTTTAAAAAAAAAAACCTCTATAAATAGAATATGAATGTTTTATCTGACGTGGAAGTCAGATCCACTTTTTGTGGGCTATAACTGACTTTTAGTGTCTGATGCTCGGTTTGCTCTAAAATCAGTTTTACCATTTTTCGGGTTGTGTTGTCCTCAATTTTGCATTCCCCAAAATTGGGGCAACCCTACGCAATTCTCAGTTGATTGCTAGGAGTTTTTCTCTAAGCATGTCGATGTTATGGAAAGGATATTGTTCAATGGAATCAGTCATCCCTTGATTTTAATTGTTCTGTTCCCGTAACTAAACATCAAGTCCTTTCTTGTTTTTCTCCTTTTCGTTTTGCGTCTTGTTTTCTGGTTTCTAGTTTTGAGTGGCGTCTTGGGTTTTTCAGTGGTGTTGTGAGCAGTTTTCCGTGTTCTTCCAAGATCAATTTGAGAAAGATCTTTTCTCGTCGGTCGCCTGAAGTATAAGCTTATTTTGTATAAGTAATAGATTTTAAATTCTATTTTAAAACTTTGCGCCACTCTGCGAAGTTTTGCTTAGGAATTTTAATGATAGCGCGATTCTGAATTGAATCCGCA
>MU213125.1:7818-28089 GCA_018584345.1 Thuja plicata | reverse complement strand
CCGCCGCCGCTGCTTCGTTAACTCGGCCGCCCACTATTTTCTCTTTCCCAATTCCCTTCCTTAGCATTTTTTTTTGGTTAGGTTATATTTGCTTTAGTTTAGGATATGTGTTTTTTCATAGGCATTCAAATGTTATCTTCCCCACATATATGATATGATTTCTTAATTCAAAGATTTGATTTATTTTAAATGGGTAAATTTTCATATTTAGTTAGTATTTTCTTTTATATATTATGTTTAAAATTTTCAATTTGGTTTTGTATGGTAAGTTATGGTATAAAATTAAATAGTATAAGAGGGGTTTTGATTAAGTATATTTGAAAAATAAATATGTATATATAGATATTTGTGTAAAAGTTTAAATTAGATCTATTTTAATATAATGTTATTTAAATGTTAGATTTGGTTAAATGATATTTAAATTATGTTCATTTATTTATTTATTATATATGTATGTTTTTATTTAGTATTAGGAATTTCTATTTATTTTAAGTTTTGGTTCTATTATTATTTTAGAAAATGTTATTTAAATTATACGTTAGATTAAGGAAATTTTTAATTAGGTTGCATATTAGATTTATATATATTTAATAATTAGTTGCTTGAGATATAGATTAAATGGAGTTATGATATATATATATATATATATATATATATATATATATATATGTGTGTGTGTGTGTGTGTGTGTGTGTGTGTGTGTGTGTGTGTGTGTGTGTTTTTATATACATCATTTTAGATTAGAAGTTGATTTAAAAATATTAGGTATGTATGTTGGTATAAAAGAATTAAAATAAATTTGTTTGGTTAATATAAAAACATTGTTTATCATCATATTCCATATGTAAGATGTCTTGAAATTCTATATAGATGCCTTAAATAGATGTTTAATATTATAGGATTTATTTCCCCGTCTTTTCTTTATGATTTTAGATAGGATATTTTATTTATGGATAACAAAGAAATTATATGTTGATTTATTTATTAAATAGAGTAGATTTAATTTATTAATCCTTGAGAGGTAGTTTAATCAATGTTAATTCTAAGTGGTTTATAGTAGATTTATTTATTTATGTTGTAATTAATTTATCGTTTTCTTTTGATTAGCTAATGTTTATTTAGTTTCAGTCGTCCTTGGAAGGAATTTCTTTAAGATTAGAATTAGCTTAAAAATAAGTGATCTTATTTTTCAAATAAATTTAAATGTCGTATGTTATTTAAATAATGTTAGGGGTTTAATTTTCTTCTGATAGTGATGTTAATCTAAGATATATTAATACAAGATTGAAGACGTTAATTACCTAATTAAATTAATCAGTTAAAATTTATTTTCAACTCAGTTATCGTTTTTTCAGTTAGAGGGTCATTCAACCCCTTAGCTTCGCGATATACGTCTTTTAGAGACATTATCGCTACCTTTGACTGTATTCGTGCACAGTTGACTTTCAGTCAACCGTGATCAAACTTTGTCCGTTGGCCTCGATACTGGAACCCAGTACTCCTTGCGGACTCTGGACCCTAGGGTTTCAGTTTCGAGCCTTTGGGAGACAGTTGACTTTTTGGTCAACATAAGTTGACTTTATGGTCAACTGTCTCATTTTGTGCACCTTTGACTTCCTCTGTACATAGTAGACCTTAGTGACACTCCTTCACGTTTATCAAGGGATGTTTGACTTTTGGTCAACCCTAATTGACTTTTAGTCAAACTATCTCGATTTGCGTGTATGACTCTTCCTTTGGTTTTAAGCAAACCCTAGTTGCATCATCTCCCTTTGTAGTTTATAGTTGACTTTGGGTCAACTCTAGTTGACTTTCGGTCAACTACCTCGGGTTGCGTGCAGCTCCAGTTTGGAACTATAGTCATCGCTTAGGATAGCTACGAAAGCTATTCCTCTTCTTGTGACCTATTCTGGTTATCTTTTACCCTTGCACTGTTTTGCGTGCACTTGTTACCCTTGTCGTTGTTTTAGTTTCCGTTTCTTGCGTTAGTTAAAAATTTTTGTTTGTGTGTTTTTGCCCAACTTTTGGGCATGACACCGGAGAACTAGAAGAAAGAAGCTCTACTTCTTGTGGGAGGGAAGCCTTTGGCGCCAGCTCTGCCTTAGGCTATTTGATGTGATTTCTCTTCCTCTAGGTGATCAAAGCTGGCCACGCATCTGCTATTGCTGCTGCCTCCATGGGATCCACCCCCGTTGCCTTGACCATTAAGGCTGCCAGCGACGGGGAGGAAGGAGGATGAATTGGTCCGGCCATGAGCGGGGGAGTGGCCAGCCTCGTTATTAACTGCTCCCTCATTTGTTGGGAGGCTGCCACTGATTGCTTGATATGTTCCTGAATAGGGACTTCCTATGCAGAGGGTGTTGTAGCTATCCCTTTTCCCTTGTCTGTGCCCTGTGAGGAAGTCTCGGCCCCTGGGGTTAATCTTGGTACCGTTGGTGGAGTTACCTTTAGTGTCGGTCGGGGAGTTTGGCACATACTCCCGAGGCACACCCTTTTAAAATAGGCATGACTTTTCTTGACCACCTCCTGAGTGAAGTCCTCGATTGTGGGCCCCTCCTGGGCAGCCCAATCCATTGTTGGTAATGCCATTTTATCGATCCCCTTTTCTTTGTACTGGGGATCTATGGTGGGAGCGGTGTCAGAGAAGCCCAGAGGGAATCTCTGGAGCTTTAATTCCTGCATCATTCTGGCTATCATTCTGATGTAATGTTGGCTTCGCACATCCACGTCATCTTGGCAATCTGCCCAGAAGTCCTCCATGTGTATTTGATGGGGCTCCGAAGCCTGGGGCATTGCCGTTGCTATTCTGCCATGCGGATCAAAATTTCTCCGCGCCAAATAGAATTCCTGCAAGTTATAACTTTTCAGTTCATTATCTTCCTCCCTCGCGGCGGCCAAACTACAGGTGTAGTTCCCACAGGAGATTGGGAACGAGACGTTGGGGACCTTCTTGAGGGCAAAGAAGGTGTGCAACTCTAGCATTTGTCTACAATATTCCAGCAGCACGATCTTGTCCCCATAGTGCCTCGACAACAAGTAGGGTTTCCCAGAGAAGCTGATGACCCTAATGTATGTATGCTACTAGAACTGTATGTAGTAGTTCCCATAGCTACTAACTAACTTCATCGCCTTAGTGGACAGGCGGTATCTGGCATCCCGGGTGGGTGTGAGCAGATGGAAGTAAACGAACGCATCATTTACTCGACAAAAATTGGGGAATCTAGCCTCCCATTGAATCTGTGGGAAATGGTCACACGGTGCTTTCTTTCCTAGGCCAATCCTGAGTACTCCGTCAGTGAGTAGGCCATTGGAGTGGGGCCTCTTTTGGGCCAAAGCCCAAAACACATAAGAAGACATGTAGAACTTCTTCTTCTGGTTCAACTATAGGAACTGGGAGTCGACATGATTGGAGATTATTGTCGCCCAGTCAAAAAATTCTCCCTTAGTGGAGATGCCGAGGAGGAAATAGTACATCCATTTGGAAAACTCCTGGGCGAAGGGTTGCCTAAATACCCGGGCTAATGCTATCATCCCCATTTGGATGCTCTCCTTGAATTCAGAGTGAGGGATATCTATTTTCATTCTCTTTGGGTCCCTCTTTGGGGACTTGAGCTAGTTGGTATTCATACACACCCGGGCCGCGTCCTCCAATTGTGTAAATTGTTTCAAGGCATCAGTCCTTGTGACCACCGTGGCCCTATCAAATTGTGGGATACCCAGGCCTTCTTGGAAAGTGACTGGGTCAAGGGACACCAGTGGAGTGGGGTATCCCGTGGGTTCTGCAGCTGCGAGCATAATAGCCTAGATAGAAGAGTTTTAGTTGGCCACCAATGTTAGAACAAGCTTTGGAGACTGCACGGAGCACGGGAAGCAAGCTGCCCAGAGAATTCCAGAACCCCCGACGTTGATTGCAAGTTTGTCTCCAGCTTGTCACTAGATGTGCATTATCTTTACCAGGGCCTGCATTTCTGCCCAAGTCCCGACACTGGCATCGTTCATCAATTTTACCTTGTACTCAATCTTTGAGCCCACAATCTCATTGTCTTGTACAAACTTCATGGTGAGGGGCAACTTTGCCAGGGCCTTCTCCATTTTTGACTTTGCTGCTGCCCTGGTCTCTATTGTGGTTGGTAGTTCCGGACTTCCGGGAGGAGATGATGCAGATGCTTCAGACATGTTTGGAAGATAATTCCAAGAACCTACGAGAAAAAGTGACCATTAGAACATGTTTATCAAAATAATTATTCTGGGGTCCGGGAAATCTTACCACCGTGATGTTTGCTTTTCCTGAAAAGTTAGTTATATGCAAAGATACCTGAAAAGCAAAACACACAACAGACTTAAAGAATCTTTATTACACATTCGGGTCCGGGGATTTTATCACACTTGGTAAGAACACCAGATGTGTGATGGTAAAAAGGCCCAAAGCCTAGAGAAATGACCGTTAACAAGGATATATGGAAAGGCAAGTTGTCGAGCCCACGTGGACGCCATGTGCGTTGGCATTAAATGGAAGTTATGGCGATGACGGTGGAGCCAACTGTCCGAACACATGAAAAGGGAAAGCCACCTGGCTAGAAGTAATTGTGCGCATGGGAAATAAATGAGGCTCTGACAGCCTTGATGGAGAAGAGAGAAAATTGCTTGTTTGAAACCAGCCGAGAGCTGAGTTTCAAACAGGCGGTTTTCTGCCTTGAAAGCAAGTTTGAAGGCGAAAACTAGAAGCAAAGGTGACTCGACCAGCTTGTCGAGTTATCTGGAAGGATATACATGAGGCCAAGGGGTATATATAGAGAACATAAGGAGATATATAGGGGTTTTACAACTATAAACATATATACATGAATATACATCATGGGCTGACACCCACGGGAAAAACCAGACAAGGCAGAAATGGATATATATAACTATTTACATAATATACACCATTTACATACTTTACATTATTTACAGACTTTACATTATTTACAGAAAAACAAATTCTGCACAGAGGGTGGACAACCCTCTGGCAGAGCCAACCCACCAATGGGCGGCAAAACTAGAAGACAACGGACCAAACAAGACAGAAAGACAAAACAAAACCAGGAAAATGAAGGCAAAATGAAAACCAAAGAAAGCCAGACAGGAAAATAGGAACACCAACCTGAGAACACAGAAGGCAAGGGAAAGGAAGGATTTACCACGCGAGCTCTACAACAGTTCAAGTTATCAATAGGTCAGAATCACCACCATGGAGCACCTATGCTTGCCTGAGGGTGACTGAAAATTGTTAAGCTCTGATTACCATAAACTTCTTGCAAACGCGCTGTTAATCGCTTTGGAAATTGCTCTTTAATTTGCTCTAAGTGCTCAAAGGTTTTAATCATGGTAAACATGAAAATGATAGATAATTTCTATTTATACCCATAGTAAAAGGCAATCCTCCTCCTTCCGGTGATCTCCGGATAGGAAAACCTCAAGAATCTAAGCCCGGGGGTCCTTCGTGATGATATTCCTAAGAAAAACATGACAAAGAATCCCAGAGTCTGAAATCCAGTTTCCAACAAAAGGCAACCTCCGGGACCGGAGTCCCGGAGGAGAAAACCAAAACAACAAAATGATGCGCTGGGGAAGAAAACCCCGGAGAAAGAAAACAAAAAGGGAAAGAAAGACAAGGCAAAGCTGCAAACAAAAGCAGAAAAAAAGGGGGACCCAACATTTTGGACACAAAATATAGGGATGGGGATGCAGGACATAACAAATGGCGACTATCTGGGACTAATGCCTTGGCGCATTTGAGAACTAAAGAATCTCTAGTTAGCAAAACTGGAACAAAGCCACTTCCCAAAGTATTCGACAGGAAAAGAGCAACATATCTGAGAGAATCCACCCGCACAAGAGTCAGTTCATAGTCCTTCATCAGTGGTGTCATGTGTGCTTAGGAAGGAAATCAAGCCAATGACCTTGGGGAGGAATAGAGAAGAGGTACTAATTACATCGAACCAGTCATTAATTTGATTGCTTCCCCCCGGAGACCGGAGTTTCGTCCCGCTTTTCCTCTTGCTATTTTATTTGATTCTGGTGGGGAAGGCGGTACTTATTTCACCATTAAGCTTAAGCTTAGCTAATTTTAATGGTGGTACTTCTTTCACTGGTCCACCTATATTTAGATATTTGAAGAGAGGATAAAACTCTGGACCCCCGGGGCAATTTCTTTAGATTTTCAGACGTGGGTAAATCAATCAGTACGACCGATCTACCCTCGGTGTGTCCGATTACTTGTTCCTTGTATTATTTGTATTTACTGATTGCTAGACTCCCAGAGAGAACACCTAATGGAGATTCTTCAAAACGTGTCATATCCTACAAAACAAACCCCAGAGACCGGGTCGATTCCACTGTGCTAAAGATAGATTCTAAAGTTCACCATGCCATAGACATTGCCCCAGAGGCCAAAGTTATGTGAAGCATTCCAATTCCTGCAAGACAGAACAAAACACCAGGACCAAAAGAAAACCAAAAATGAAAATAAAGATGGGAAAAGAGGGCCATCCCAGGGGACAGCCGAAAAAGCTATTTACAAGACAGGGTACCTCGCACGAGGCACCCGGGGGGAACTATTTACAAGCAGAAAGCTTTACATATAATACAACTTAGGCCAACTTATTCAAAATAGTGTTTGAGAAACTTCCCATTAATAGGAAATGCGACAGGTTCCCCAGTCAAAGTATTGAGGTGGTAAGTATTTGCCCCGCAGATTTCTGAGATCAAGTATGGTCCGAGCTAGAGCTGCTGGAACTTGGTATGCTTTCCTTTCTTCTCCCGGGCCTTGTCCCATAACAGGACCAAATCCAAGATCTGAAAAGCTTTATATTGGGCTCTTCTATCAAACCATCTCTTTACTACTACTTGATGATGCGCGAAATGTTCAAGAGCTGCGTCCCTCTGTTCTTCCATTCGCACCAGGTTCAAGAGCCAAACCTCCACGATGTTATCCCTGTTGTTGAATTCCTGCATGAACTGTAATACTGGGATCTGTAAATTGACTGGGAATACAGGGTTCAGCCATAAACCAGGTGGAATGGTGAGGTTCCCAGGGTGGCCTTAATACGAATGCGATCTGCCTAGAGGATGAATTTTAGCTTTAGATGCCAATCCCGGGGATTTTGTTCTAACAAATCTTTGATCACTTCAAGCAGATTCTTGTTTGTTGATTTAGCAATGCCATTTCTCTGGGGATAATAGTTGTTGGAGAACTTTAGAGTGATCTTTCTATTGTAGGTCCATTCCAATAATTGCGCTGAAGAAAACACCGGACCATTGTCACATACTAAAGCAAAGGGAATTCCAAACCTTGTGACGATGTTTTCTTCCAAGAATTTGATAACTACATCCGTCGTGTTGTTCTTACAAGGTATGGCTTCGGACCACCTAGTGCAGTAATCAGTGGTAGTAAGGATGTATCAGTGGTTGGCAGACGAGTTGGGGTTGATCTCCCCGATGAAGTCAAATTCCCATTGGGCGAAGGGTCTAGCCTTGTAGACTGGTTGTAGGGGCATTGCTGGGTTACGCTCATGATGCGCTACAGTTTGGCAAGTATGGCATTTCCTTACATGAGCGTAAACATCTTTGAATATACAGGGCCAATAGTATCTGGCCTGAAGGATCTGATGGGCGGTGGCATCGGCTGAGCCATGCTTGGTTCCAAACTGTCTGTGAAATTCATCGATTATTCTCACAGCTTGGTCCCTGTCGAGGCACCAGAGATACACCCCCTCAAAGTTTTTGCGATAAAGCGTAGAGTTTTTGATCATGAAATGTGCACTTTTCATCCGTAGAGCGCGGTGTTTGTGGGGAGGTAACCCCTCTGGGCATTTGTTGTTTAGCAGTAAGTATACCAAATCGGTATACCATGGATCCTGGGTAATGGACTCCACTGTGTAAGTATGACATTCTATGTGGGGAGTCTCTTCTACCATTGCCCGACTTAGTCCTTGGCCCCGGATAATTTTCATGGGCTGCATTTCTAAGTCATATTCTTGGAGGATGGCCATCCATTTCCCCCGTCTCTCGCCCAATTCGCTCTGTATCAGTAGAGATTTGACATCCTGGTCTAGGATAATAGCATGCACTTTGCTTCAGAGAATATAATGCCAGAATTTCTTCACGGCGTGAACTAGAGCAAAGGCCTATTTCTCTAATGAAAGCTATTGGTCATTCCTCCCCTTCGACCTTTTGGGTCAACACCGCCACGGTAGAATGCGGCGAAGTGAATGAGTAGATATAAAACGGGAGGGAATAGTCCAGACTAGCCATGATAGGTGCCTCCGTTATTGTTTGTTCAATTTGGGAAAACACCCGCTTTGCTTCAGGACTCCACTCAATCTTGGTATATTTCTTCATCATTTCATTGAGTGGCTTAACTATTTCTATGAATCCCGTAATGAATCATCACACAAAGTTGATTTTTCTGAAGAAGGATTGCATCTCTTTCTTGCTGCCAGGCATCTGTAAATTTAGCAGTGCTTTGACTCTATCAGGGTCGATGGATATACCCTTCTCAGAGACAATATGCCTGAGAAGCTTCCCTTCAGTGACCCCGAATATGCACTTCTTGGGGTTAAGGGATATTCCATACCAGTGACACCTCTCGCAGATCTGAGCGAGGTGGGTGGGATGATCACGCCTATCCCGGGAGAAGATGGTCAAATCATCCATGTAAATGATTATGCATCGATTTATGAGGCCCTCAAATGCAATGTCCATGGCCTTTTGAAACATAGCCCTGGCATTAATCAGACCGAAGGGCATTCTTCTATAAGCAAACGTTCCCCACTTGATGGTGAACGTTGTTTTCTCTCTGTCCTCATACTTGACCATGACCTGGTTGTACCCTGAATATCCATCCAGGAAAGACATCATCTGGGATCCATTTACTATCTGCAACACCTCATCCAACGAGGGGAGAGGGTGATTATCTTTTTTAGATGCCTTGTTCAAATTCTGGAAATCCACGCAAAGGCGGATCTCGCCGTTCTTTTTCCTTACAGGGACCAAGTTGGCAACCCACATAGTGTGCCAGATTGGGAAGATTATCCAGGTTGACAGTAGTTTTTCTACCTCCTGACGAATTACAGGTTCTATTAGGGGGTTGATTGGTCTTTGCTTTTGCCAAAAGGGCTTAGCGTCAGGTTTCAGAGGAATAGTGTGGGTCATGATAGATGTATCATACGTTTTCAAGTCTTCATAACCCCAGGCAATTACATCTATGTATTCTCAAAGAACTATGAGAATCTTCTCCTTTTCTTAAGGGGAGCAGGAGGTACCAATGTGGATGATCTTTTCTTCACCGGGCTGGCCGATGTTAACTTTTTCAAACATTCCTCCCTCGGGGGAGGATGACACCTTCTCACGAGCCCAAGGGTCTGAGTCAAAGATTTGTTCTAGTGCAACCATTCCCTTCAGAATGGTGTTAGTAGGAAGGTCTATGATCCCATCGTCTTCATCACCCTACCCAGTATCATCATGTTCTTGTTCCTCCTCTATCTAATCCTCAAAAATACCAATGTTGGCCATGAAGGCCAGGATTTGTTGATCATCTTCAAAGACTTGAAAGTGAGTGACATTATCTAGAATGGACGGGGTGGGGACCATCTCAACTAAAAATCTCCAGAGTCGGGAGCCGGCTATCAGCTCAAGTGTGCTGGCAGAAATGGCAAGGGCGTCCGGGACATAGTTTTGTCACTAGGGAATGAGGTCGATGCCAAAGGCATCAAAATCTTTGATGAGGCTCCAAGCCCAGTTGCGGTAAGTGGCCAGCCTTTTGTCATGACAAGTGTATTGACTCTGGACTTGTTTAACAATCAACTCTGAAACACCCAGAGCTCGGAGGCTGGTGATACCTTTCCTTAGTGCGAATAAGAGTCCAAGGACCAAAGCCTCATACTTTGTGACATTGTTTGTACAGATAAAATACAGCCTGTAGGATGCGAGGAAGGATTTCCCTTGTGGGTTGATTAATTCTACCCTAGCCCCACAACCCTTTTGGATTGGGACCTGTCAAAATTCAGGGTCCATAAGTCATTGTTTGTAATTTGGGGCTAGGGAGGGGGAGTTTTCTTTGGATTACTACTAGGAGACTTGGGGATTTCTTCCCGGACCACCGGCGTGAAAATAGATTTTACCTCCGGAGGCGTTTCGACTTTTGATTCTCGGGGGGATGGCACCAAAGGAGTGCATCCCATAGAACTACTGGGTCCCGGGGAATCGGTTGTATGTTCATTTCGGGAGATATTGAGTTGCTGGTTAGCGATCGATAGACATGGTTCACACTCGTGCTCTGAATGTTTTTGGTAATGCACTCGGCACCAGGTTCCGGATAGGAGTGTGGCAAGGGTCGCTGTGGGGCCATGAGAGTCAACTTCAACTCTCACCTTTTCTTCTAAGTCTTGTGCTCTTTGCAGCACGACGGGATCCTCTCCGGGGATGAAATCAAATGTTAACATTTCAAGAGGCTGGTACACTCCCAGAGAAGTCTTAGAGAAAAAGACTTCATTGACCCTCCCGACTTTGGTAAGGGCCTGTTTCATCCGGGGTTCACTTTCAACCTGGATCTGATTGGATTCTCCTTCCCACAGAAGCCACAAGTTGGTGAAGTCGGTCGAGAAGTATCCATTCAAGGACTTGTACCAATTCTGACTTAATAACATCCCGTAAGTCTCTGGGATGTCCACCACTTGGATGTCAATGATACTGGCTATCCTGGGGTCCTAGATAAGATGTATCCGGACGTTCTTCAATTCCCCCACCATTTTTACAGCAGTTTTATCCAACTGGATTACTGCGCCGTTAGACGGGGTGGGGTGGAGTCTGAGCTTCTGACAAATGGACAAGGGCATGATGTTACCCAAAGCTCTAGAGTCTACTAGACAATTGTGTATATTTTTGCCATAAATGTTCAGGCCTAGTAGGAAGGGAGGATCCTCATTGTTTCCCCGGAAGACAGCCGCATTAGCATCTTCAAAGGAGACGGTCTTGGGTGGGCGGCTAACTATTTATGGGTTCCCTAAGAGCTTCAAAAGAGACTTCTTTTACTCAGGACAATTTAGCAAAACCTCCATCAAGGTCATGGAGGTGGTGGTTTGTTCTAACACCTTCGTGATGTCGAATCTTCCTCCTGGGAACTGGTGATTTTCCTTCGTGAGATCTTTTGCTTGGTTAGAGCTGGGACTTTTTGGAGGTACGGGTCGATCAGTCGTGTGGTTCTGGGGAGGAGGAGTGTCTTTGATGGGAGGTGTAGGTGTGTAAGCTGGTCCTTTACCTGCCTAGCTTTGGGTATTGTATGGAGCCCATGGGTTAGTAAAGGCGTTGGCCTCAAAAGGCAGGATGGATTCGTCAAAGAATCCCTATAGTTCAGATTCTTCTTCATCTTCTCTAGAAGTTCTGAAGAAGATGGTATCACAAGTGAAGGCAGTATGGGTCATTTCCTAGACAGGAGGCTCTAGAGGGGTAGTATCATGTGACTGCTGCCTGTCCAACTGGGAGATCATAATAAATTTCTCTAAAGTGGCACAATTCACCTCATTGTGGGAACCTATATCGTGTAGCCTACACCAGTTAGTCATGGGCTGGAAGTCTGTGACTAGTGTAAAATGGGATGGTCCAGCGCCATTTTGGTTGGCATTTTGGTTCGGAGGTGGGCCTCCGGTGTTTGCGTTATTATTCCATAGTTGTTGGTTAGGCCTAGGCCCATTGTTGAAGTTTCTTCCCAGACCGCCATTATTGTTTCACTGGCCGGAGAAGATATTCCCTCTCTGGGAATTTAAGTTTTGGGGCACATAGGATCCCGCTTTCAGTTGACCCATGTCCATAGTCAAAGTGGACAGCATTCATCGGAGGGATTCGACCTGGGTGGTCAACTGAATGTTAGTGTCACAATGGGATGGTTGCGGTTGTTGCTAGCTTCCTGAGAAGGCAGCACGATTAGCCGAAGTCGAGGGCGGCAATCCTCTAGCCGTGGACGACTGGAAGAATGGCACTCTGGATGTTTGTGTCTGAGTCTGTTGTGCCTGCTGTGGCTGATTCAAAGGGAAGAATTTCAGACCCGGTGTCATCTGGGTCTGGGAGGGGTAAATATATCACGCCTATTGGTCTATCATGGGTGGCAGAGGATTCAATGCCATCGAAGGGGCGCTCATTGCCAGATTTGGGTTGTAACCCCCGGTGTAAGCAGTACCGTTGGGGATCATGTTGAAAGGCATGTTCTGTCCAATCCCACCCGGAGATTTGTTGAGACTACGAGACAACTCTAGGGCTAGGTTGTATACTTTTTCCAAGGTATCCCGGTCACCCAGGGTGGTTGTTCTCCAGAGGAGGGTGGTGAGGAAAGGGTCCATCGCATTAAGATAGGTTTGTATGGTAACGTCTGGCGATGGGACAAAAGGGCCCGCGCACCACTTCAGGGCACGTTGGAACCTATGATTGATTGTTGCAAGAGGTTCGTTAGGTTCCTTTCTAATGGAGATGAACTGGCTATGGGACCAAGCTGGGTCTACATGTACATGAAAGGCAGCCAGGAAGGCATCCTCCATATCCTGCCAAGTGTTGATGGAGTTGGCAGGCAAGTTTAGGTACCAGTTCAACTCACTTTGTCCTAAGGACAGGGGGAACATGTGGGTCACATTATCCTCATGCTAGATCTGGTGTCAATTCATGGAATCTTTGTATGCCTGTAAATGTTCTTCTGCGATCCGTGAGCCTAAGTGCTCATATCACAGGCAGATCTTCTCCGGGTGGGAGGGTAAATCATTGGTTGCACCCGAAAAAGTGCCCATAGGGGACCTGGTGTTTCCAAAATATGCAGCCATTGGGGGAACTATGTGTTGGGCATCTTGGGTACTAGTTCCCAGGATTATCTGGGGAGTTTGAGTATTAAGAGGTACGGTAGATCCCCAGACAATAGTGGCTGGTAGGACTTTCGAGGTCCATTTCTTTCGAGCAGGGGGCTCGAGCTCAACAAACTTTCTGGGATTGGGGGTGGACCTAAGGACTCTTTCAAATTTCTCTGGGGAGAAAGATCAAATCCCACTGAAGGCCTGTCTCCTAAAACTACAACTCGGGGAACCCTTAGAAGGTGTAAAATAAGAATCTCTGGAAGGGGATGAGTTCATGCCCTCCTTCTAGCGCCAGTTTCTATTGGCGAAAATTGGCCAACTCCGCCTGCAAAGGTTGTCCGGGGGAAACAAATCCTCCGGGCCTTCAAGCACCTGGGTGTCAGGTCACGACGGTGCGGGGCTCAGTTGGGAGAGGTGACTATTTTCGAGGGGGATAGCTGGTTTCTTCAACTCATCTTCTCTGGAGATTCGATCAAAGTAAGGTTTTCCCGAGTGTTCTATACTTAACAAATAAAGAAAAAAATATCCTGCAGTGTTAGAAGCATTTCATCTAACTACAGTCATGTTAAAAATGTCCGGAACATCTATAATACTCTGGTAAACTACACTAAATACCAAAGAAATACATAACCATCAGCTAGCATTTTATCAGTAGCAAGAGGAAAGAGTTCATTAATCTACTTTAACATACCAGAGTAAAAGACATACAAAACATTAAAATATGAAATACCATTAACTCAGAAGCAAGAGTGCCAACAATATCATTGCCAAGAATCCTTCCTTCTTCATTAATATTTATTCTAGCCAGCACTGGTGCGTGATACAACGGTGGCTCCAGGGGAGCATCTAACTACTGAGAACGGAACAATGGAGCATTGAGATCTACAACTAAAACTAGAAATTACTTTGCTATTGCTATGGACAACAAAATCATCAATTTCGTCGACCCTTGGAAATGGGCTGATTTGCCTATTTATACAACTCTTTGCCAACCCTAACCCTATTTACATTATGCTTTAGTAAAATACAATATCTGGGGGCCGGTACTACCTACGCCACCCTACAAAAGACCTGGAGACAGAATAGGTCTGTCATGTCAGAAGAATAAGATAAGAATATACATCAAAAGAATCGGTCTTGAGAAGAGAGCCAGAGAGGAGAAAGAAGAAAGTAGGTCCCTCAAGGACCGAGGCTACATGCCTCATAAATGGGAAATGCAGTGCCCTGTATTTTATGTGCTAGATGTACCCTTGAGCGACGCCTTGAGAAGACCACCCTGTCAGAAAGCCAACTGTCAAGCTGACGCCCCTTGATGTGCCCAACTACCTTCTGACAGTCTTTATTAACCATCTCTGAAAGTGACCGGTCAGCCTCAAGGAACGGGACACGGATCACTTTAAAGAATACAAAATTTTGGATTTGGGACTCCAGGATCTAGGAACTTACGTCCCAAAAAGAATAAAGAATGCTCAACACTCAAGTTCCCCTGGCTCCCGGAGAAAGCTCAACGTTGCTTATTATCATTGAATGCCTGGAGGAGGTGAGAAATGTCATCCTCATCTACACTTTTTAGGCTAGCCCTTTTGTGCCTAGCCACTTCAACTTGTTCTCCCAGGTCCAGAACATTTACTTTAAACTCATTTTCCATCCTTGCCGCGTCACGGCCCTTAAGTATTATTTCGGTTAATTTTTCCATTTGGGCCCCATCTATCCCCACTGGGGATTGATATTGGGATTGCATTATTTCATCAAAACTCCCCAAAACTGAATCTTTAGGGGTGTACATATCTGCACTAAGGGGATCAGCCCCAGAAATATTTGTTACATAAGAAATGAATAAATTAGAAGGATATTTTACATTGTGTACCTTCTCTTGCAAGGACTCTACCAGTTGCTTGGTTACCTCCAATGTGAGGTCAAGTCTGGCGTGTTGAGTCCTTACAAAATCAAATGATTCTTCACCCAGAATTCTGGATTCAGAAATCATGTCTTCTCCCAAGGTGAGGAGCTCTTCGAGCTCTACCTTCCATGCCTGGTAATTTTCAGCGTCACTCTCCCACTGCTTAATGAGTGCTTCTACCTGATGGATAATTTGTCGAGCTATATATAAGTCTGGGAGAGTGGACGCTAGGAAACACCAGGTGTTTCCTATCTGTAGGGAAACCCATTAATCTACAGCTTCGGCCTTCTTCTTCATTACTCACAGGGAGTCTATGTCACCCTGTGGTATTTCTTCTGATGTGGAGGTCTCCGGAGGAGCGACATTAAGGGTTCAGGCCAGCTCAGTAAGAAACCCCATAAGATTTACATTCTTCTCTTTTTTCAGCCTTGAGCCTCTAGGCCTCCTTTTCCTATCGGGCTTCAACTGCCCTTGCTGCCTCCTTAAGAAAGTCTACCTCGCCTTGCTTCCCCCTCTTGCCCAGGGATACCTCTACAACGTCATAATTTGTGGGGTCTGTAGTTGCTTCATCGGCGTTTGGGGGAGGTGTTGTCACAACGGCAACTGTTTCCCCACCCGGCCCAGTTTGAAGTGTGTGAACTGTCTGGGCTTTCTTTCATTTTGGTGGGGCCTATACTTGGGCCATCATCTCGGCCAGGGAGAGAGGAATCACTGGAGAGGACTGAGCCTTTCTCTTTTTGCTTTCTATCAGCCACTGGGGTGGGAGATGTGGCCTTCCTGCCAGAACTTGTTCTCCTGATTCTTTCCCAGTACCTGGTGGCTATTGCTCCTTAGTGTCGTGGACCTCATCCATCCTCCTTGCCTCAACTTCTCCTACAGCAAGGTTCTTTTCAACCTCCATCTCCTCAGCCTTGTCTTGTATGTCTATTGCTAGGTCTGGACCTTGGTAGGCTTCTTCGGGGATTTCCTCTTCAAGTTGCTTCTCTTCTTCTTCTTCTTCTGCTAGAATTTCTTCTTCTATTGGCAGTAGGGGAGGTATCGGGCCAAGATTTAAAGTTTGGGCCGCTGTGATAACTTGCCTGAAGGTTGCCCCCGGGAGTGGCCTTGGGAACATGGCAGCTGGGTTTACGATTATTCCTGAAGATCTGGGTCTGGGTTCCCCAGTGGATGCCATTTATTCACCTGTTTTTAGTTGGTCCACTCCCAGACCTTGCGTCTCTTGAGCCTCGGAGACAATTTCTAGTTCCAGCTCCTTTTCTTCTATCTCCGTCTCTTGTTCTTGCGCAGGTTCCTATTTTGGGTGTTCTTGGTCTGCAGCCCCCACTTCTTTCTTTGGGACTTCTGTCTCTTCTTGTGTGTCGCCCTCCTGCAAATTCCTAAACTCATTAGTCGTAAATACATCAAACTCTTCTTTAGGAGGGGGACTAGTTGGGACCTCCGTCGGCTCTGCTTCTTTCTCTGGTTCCAGGGAACTGGAGAAAAGAAGCTCTACTTCTTGGGGGAGGGAAGCCTTTGGCACTGGATCTGCCTTAGGCTGTTTGATGTGCTTTTTCTTCCTCTAGGTGATCAAAGGTGGCCTTGCATCTGCTATTGCGACTGCCTCCATGGGATCCATCCCCATTGCCTTGACCATTAAGGCTTCCAGCGACGAGGTGGAAGGAGGACGAATTGGTCCGGCCATGAGCGGGGGAGTGGCCAGCCTCATTATTAACTGCTCCCTCATTTGCTGGGAGGCTGCCACTGATTTCTTGATCTATTCCTGAATGGGGACTTCCTACATAGAGGGTGTTGTAGCTATCTCTTTTCCCTTGTCTGCGCCCTATGAGGAAGTCCCAGCCCCCGGGGTTAATCTTGGTACCGGTGGTGGAGTTACCTTTGGTGCCGGTCGGAGAGTTTGGTGCATACTCCCAGGGCACACCCTTTGAAAATAGGCATGACTTCGTTCAACCACCTCCCGAGTGAAGTCCTCGATTGTGGGCCCCTCCTGGGTAGCCCAATCTATTGCTGGTAATGCCATTTTATCGATCCCCTTTTCTTTGTACTGGGGATCTATGGTGGGGGCAGTGTCAGAAAAGCCCAGAGGGAATCTTTGGAGCTTTAATTCCTGCATCATTCCGGCTATCATTCTGATGTAATGCTAGCTTCGCACATCCACGTTGTCTTGGAAATCTGCCTAGAAGTCCTCCATGTGTATTTGATGGGGCTCCGAAGCCCGGGGCATTGCCGTTGCTATTCTTCCATGCGGATCAAAATTTCTCCACACCAAATAGAATTCCTGCAAGTTATAACTTTTCAATTCATTATCTGCCTCCCTCGCGGCGGCCAGACTGTGGGTGTAGTTCCCGCAAGAGATTGGGAATGAGACGTTGCGGACCTTCTTGAGGGCAAAGAAGGTGTGCAACTCTAGCATTTGTCTGTAATATTCCAGCAGCATGATCTTGTCCCAGCAGTGCCTGGGCAACAAGTAGGGTTTCCCGGAGAAGCCGGTGACCCTAATGTATGTATGCTTCTGGAACTGTATGTAGTAGTGCCCATAGCTACTAACTAACTTCATCACCTCAGTAGACAGGTGGTATCCGGCATCCCAGGTGGGTGTGAGTAGATGGTAGTAAACAAATGCATCATTTACTCGGAAGAAACTGGGGAAGCTGGCCTCCCATTGAATCTGTGGGAAATGGTCCCACGGTGATTTTTGTCCCAGGCCAATCCTGAGTACTCCATCAGTGAGTAGGTCATTGGAGTGGGGCCTCTGTTGGGCCAAAGCCCATAATACATAAGAAGACATATAGAACTTCTTCTGGTTCAACTGCAGGAACTGGGAGTTGACATGATTGGAGATTATTGTCGCCCAGTCAAAAAATTCTCCCTTAGTGGAGATGCCGAGGAGGAAATAGTACATCCATTTGGAAAACTCCTGGGTGGAGGGTTGCCCAAATACCCGGGCCAATGCTATCATCTCCATTTGGATGCTCTCCTTGAATTCAGAGTGAGGGATATCTATTTTCATTCTCTTTGGGTCCCTCTTTGGGGACTTGAGCCAATTGGTATTCATATACACATGGGCCGCATCCTCCAATTGTGTAAATTGTTTCAAGATGTGAATCCTTGTGACCACCGTGGCCCTGTCAAATTGTGGGATACCCAGGCATGCTTGGAAAGTGACTGGGTTGAGGGACACCAGTGGAGTGGGGTATCCCGTGAGTTCTGCAGCTGCGAGCATAACAGCCCAGACAGAAGAGTTGTAGTTGGCCACCAATGTTAGAACAAGCTCCAGAGACTGCATGAAGCATGGGAAGCAAGCTTCCTGAAGAATTCTGGAACCCTCGACGTTGATTGCAAGTTTGTCTCCTGCCTATCACTGGATGTGCATTATCTTTACCAGTGCCTGCATTTCTGCCCAAGTCCCAACACTGGCGTCGGTCATCAGTTTTACCTTGGACTCAATCTTTGAGCCCACAATTTCATTGTCTTGTACAAACTTCATGGTGAGGGGAAACTTTTCTAGGGCCTTCTCCATTTTTGACTTTGTAGCTGCCCTGGTCTCTATTGTGGTTGGTAGTTCCGGACTTCTGGGAGGAGATGATGCAGACGCTTCAGACATGTTTGGAAGATAATTCTGGGAACCTGCGAGACAAAATGACCGTCAGAACATGTTTATCAAAATAATTATTTTAGGGTCCGGGAAATCTTACCACCGTGATGTTTGCTTTTCCTGAAAAGTTAGTTTATGCAAAGATACTCGAAAAGAAAAACACACGGCAGACTTAAAGAATCTTTATTACACATCTGGGTCCGGGGATTTTATCACACTTGGTAAGGACACTAGATGTGTGATGGTAAAAAGGCCCGAAGCCTTGAGAAATGAGCGTTAACAAGGATATATGGAAAGACAAGTTGTCGAGCCCACGTGGACGCCATGTGCATTGGCATTAAATGGAAGTTATGGCAATGACGGTGGAGCCAACTGTCTGAACGCACGAAGAGGGAAAGCCACTTGGCTGGAAGTAATTGCACACATGGGAAATAAATGAGGCTCTAATAGCCTTGATGGAGGAGAGAGAAAATCACCTGTTTGAAACCAGCCGAGAGCCAAGTTTCAAACAGGCAGTTTTTTCCTCAAAAGCGAGTTCGAAGGTGAAAACCAGAAGCAAAGGCGACTCGACCAGCTTGTCGAGTTACCTGGATAGATATACACAAGGCTAAGGGGTATATATAGAGAACAGAAGGATATATATAGGGTTTTTACAACCATAAACATATATACATGAATATACATCACAGGACGACACCTACGGGAAAAACCAGACAAGGCAGAAACGGATATATACAACTATTTACATAATATACACCATTTACATACTTTACATTATTTACAGACTTTACATTATTTACAGAAAAAAAAATTCTGCACAGAGGGTGGACAACCCTCTGGCAGAGCCAACCCACCAACGGGCGGCGAAACCAGAAGACAACGGACCAAACAAGATAGAAAGACAAAACAAAACTAGGCAAACGAAGGCAAAATGAAAACCAAAGAAAGCTAGAGAGGAAAATAGGAACACCAATCTGAGAACACAGAAGGTGGAGGAAAGGAAGGATTTACCGCGTGAGTTCTGCAACAGTTCGAGTTATCAATAGGTCAGAATCACCACCATAGAGCACCTGAGCTTGCCTGAGGGTGACTAAAAATTGTTAAGCTCTGATTACCATAAACTTCCTGCAAATGCGCTGTTAATCGCTTTGGAAATTTCTCTTTAATTTGCTCTAAGTGCTCGAAGGTTTTAATCATGATAAACGTGAAAATGACAGATAATTTCTATTTATACCCACGGTAAAAGGCAATCCTCCTCCTTCCGGTGATCTCCGGACAGGCAAACCTCCAGACTCCGGGCCTGGGGGTCCTTCATGATGATATTCCTAAGAACAACATGACGAAGAATCCCAGAGTCCGGAATCCGATTTCCAACAAAAGGAAACCTCCAGAACTGGAGTCCCGGAGGAGAAAACCAAAACAAAAAAATGACATGTCGGGGAAGAAAACCCCAGAGAAAGAAAACAAAAAGGGAAAGAAAGACAAGGCAAAGCCGCAAACAAAAGCAAAAAAAGAGGGGGACCCAACATTTTTCACACAAAATGTAGGGACGGGGATGCAAGGCATAACATAAACTAGAATTGTTAAAAGCATGAAATCACTTGCAAATGAAAGTAGATTCATAGTAAAAACTTTTGGTTTTAGAATATCATGCTCTCCTTTCCATACCAGTCTATATACTCCAACTGTTCTTGGTATCTAAAAAGAAATGGTAGTATTTTATTGATTTGAAATGAAAAATTATATCATCATCCCTTCCACCCACCTGGTAGGGCTTATTAAGGCTTCCCCCATCGGTTACTAACTAATTTTCAAGCCATATGACTGTTGGGGGGATGTTTACAACTTTTTAGCAACTTTTCTATCCTAGGTGACCCAACTCGGTCCACCCCTAAGTCTAATGATCC
>MU213121.1:18896-33503 GCA_018584345.1 Thuja plicata | reverse complement strand
AAGATCAAAGACTAATGGAATACACATATGCATAAGTAGAACTTACACAATAAACCAGAAAACTTACAACTCAATAGATAACACATAGGAGAGACTCAAATCTAAAAAAACTTAAATATGGTATAATAAAAAATAATTCCTAAATCAGTAGGACAAGGAAATATGCAATAAGATAGTATGAAAAAGATCAAAGCTTTCTTATTATATCTTAATACAAACTGAAAATACATCTACTACCTCCTGTTGAACTAGAATTTCCTTGACAGTAGCACTTGGTACATAAGAAATTATGGTTTCTCATACCAAATAGCATCTAAATGCCTTAACAGCTTTGACCAAAGCATAGGCCTATTTCTCCATGATATCATACTTTAGCTCTGCTACCTATAAAGACTTACTGAAAAAGGAAATAGGTTGTTCATAGCCTTCTGAATTCTTTTGTAACAATACTGCAGTAATAGTATAATAAGAGGGAAAGGAGAAGATTTGAAGTGGCTTAGTATAATAAGGGGTTCTCAAAATAGGGGCATCTTTTATAGCTTGTTTTATATCTGAGAAATCCCTACATGCTTCTTGAGTCCATTCCACTTTGGCTCCTTTCTTCATCATGTTTGAGATTGGCAAACTAGTCTCTGCAAAATTTGTAACAAATCGTCTCAAGAAATTCACTTGACCAAAGAAAGATTTAATGCCCTTTACATTCTTGGGTTGAGGGACTTTATCAATTACATTCACCCTATCAAGATCAATCCTAACACCATCTTTAGAGACCATATGTCCAAAAAAGTTTCCCTTTGTTACCCAAAAAAAACACTTCTTTGGGTTAAAAGAAGCCCCATATTCAAGTGCCCTTACAAAGATCTTTTCAAGATGATCACAATGTTGGTCTTCTTTTTCTGAATAAGCAGTAAGATCATCTTGGTAGACTGCTAAAAAGTTGTTTATGAAATCTGAAAACACCACATCCATGGCTCTTTGGAAAGTAGCCCCAACATTTTTCAGGCCAAAGGGCATTCTGACATATACATAAGTTCCCCAGGGTGTGGTGAATGCAATCTTGAACTGTTCTGATTCCTACACTTTATCCTGATTATACCCTCAAAAACCATCCAACATGGACATTATCTCAGATGTTGTGACTCTTTTCAACATCGCCTTCATATTGGGCAACCCATAATTGTCCTTTAAGGAATTTACATTCAAATTCCTAAATTCCACACACAATCTAATATCTCTATTTTTATTTCTCACTGGTACCAAATCTGATACCCATGTTGAATGTGTTATAGGTTTTATAATTCCTGCATCCCTCATTCTTTTAAATTCATCTTGCATCCTAGGTGCCAGAGTGGGATTCACAAGTGTCAACTTCTGTCTAAAAGGCCTATTGCCTTCTTTTAAAGGAATCTCATGTTGGAATAAATCTTCTCTGTATGGTTTCAAATCATCATAAGACCATGCAAAAACATGTCTATATTTGCTAAGAAGACTGACCAGTAAATCTCCAAGCTTGGGGGATAATTATTTACAAATGCATACCTTTTTTGGATATCGATTTGTCCCCAAGTTTATCTCTTCTAAGTCCTCAAACTTATTAACTATACTAGCTGACAAAGATCTATCTTTATTGTCAAAAGCCCTTTCAAGAACAACCAAACATTTTGGTACCTTATTTGATTTTAATTATAGAACCTCCCTTCTGAGAATACTATCCTTTCCATTTATGGTTTCCACAAAACCAGTAAAGTCCATCTCTTTCTTTCCAAAGTTTGATTCACAAGAAAGGAATTCCAAAATATCCAAGTCATCATTGAAGACTTGAAAATTTTCAACATTGTCTACAATGGATGGCTTAGTTTGAACCTCTACCTTAGAAATATTTGCAAAAGTAATATCTTTAGGCCTTAAGGCAATATTAGCCAATAGGTCTGCCATCCTATTCTGATTTCTATCCATCCATTCAATGCCAAATGCATCAAAAAAATTTATTTCATCCCAAATAGCATTCCTGTACTATTCTAACCTTTGATTTTTTTAAGCATATCTATATCTTATTTGAGAAACAACTAATTTAGAATCCCCAATGACTCTGATATATTTGATCTTGTGTCTTGAAGCTAATCTCAATCCTATGAGCAAAGCCTCATATTCTACAATATTATTTGTGCAAGTGAATAACAGAGAAAATGAGAACTTGTAAGTCTTACCACGGGGAGCTATTAGTAACACTCCTGCACCAGCTCCTTCCTTTGAGTTTGCACCATCAAAGTGTATTTTCCATAGGTTATTTTTATCTGCAAGATTTTTCTTTTCTTCCGATAATAGTATGTGTTGGACATTTTTCTCAGCTTTACTATCTTGCACCTGGAAAGATCCAATATTTGTATCCAAGAAACAATTCATTCCTTTATCTTCACTCTCCTCAATCATATGAGGAATTCTGACTTCCCTAGATACCCTGATGTTTTGACCAGCTATGTCAAATGTGGCAAATGACAAATCAAATTGTATACTTCGTCCCATCGAGGCACTCCATTTCCTAGATAGCAACATTCCATATTGGGGTAGAATGTCAACTACTAAGACACTCATTTTTAATATTTTTTCTGGAAATGCGGCAAGTGTAGAAGGCAAGGCCTTAATGGTACCTATGACAGGCATTTCTCTTTAATCCATTGCTTGACATATCCCATGAGGAGTATCAACATGTAGTCCCATTGATTTCATTATTTCTGCAGGCATGACTATCTTTGATGCACCTGAATAAATCATGCAATTCTTGAGCATCTTACCATTAATAACAAGTGTTAAGAAGAAAGGATCAATAGTTCCTGAAGGAGGAATGACATGATTTGTGTTTAAGAAAAGTTGAGGGATCTTGGAAATAATCTCTTCTGATTCTTTTCCCTATGTATCTAATTCTTCTTTGTTATGTCTTTCCTTATAATTCACTTCTGATTTCAAAAACTTTGTAGTAAAAACACTACTCATCCATGCCAAAGATGTCTCCTTATGCTCAGGAATCCTCATCATTTCCAAAGTGGAACCCTAACTATGATCTGAGAAATTATTTCACCCATGTCAATAAGAGCATATTCAAGATCAGAAATATTTTGTTTGACAGTAATATTCTTATCCTAATTTTGAGTAGGATGATTCGGTTCAGTTCCCTTAACATCCTTTGGAAATGAAGAAACAACCACTTCTAGTTTCTTCATATTAATCTTTTGAGCAATAATAGGATTGCTTGGTTTATCTATTATTTTTACCTTTATCTTCTTGACATTCTCAACATATTTTTCTTTTTTTGATATCTGCTTTGGGCTTGTTTTTGGTTTTGTAACAAACATACCAGCTGGTGTGCCACTTTCATTACCAACTATTCTATTTCTCAAATTATATCTACTTTGTGCTTGGGCAACCAATTTTTTAGTGATTCTATCCCTTTTTTCACTTGAAGACCTTCTTTCTTTGAATGGATCTCCTCCCCTTGTAGTATTACATCATATTTTATCAATGTCTGCTTCCTTTTCCTCAAAGAAAAGCATATCTTGATCTTTAGCTTGATTTTCAAATTCATCTTCATCTGATCAAAATAGCTCCTGAATTTTGTCTTGGTTATCAGATTCATCACTTCATAAATTCACATATGCCATTGCATTCCCAACATCATCATATAACCTTTCCCTATCTTCCTTTTCTTGTTGGGATTGACTTGGATACACCTTCAGAGCAACAACACAAGTATCTAGATTATGGTGGGATTCACATTCCTCACACCAGTATTCATCACTACACATATTGGCTGAATTTCTTTGAAGAGGATCATGTGTATCTCTATTTGGCCTTTCTTTCCTTTGTGGGATGATGGGCTTCCCATCCTTGAATTGGGTATTAAATGGGTAGTTATGCATCCTATTTTGGGGATTATAATTGTTATAGGATGAACTATCATTACTTAGAGCTCTAGGATTTTTATTTTCTCCTGGTTTTAGGTCTTTTATAGTATTTAGAATCTACTTCATATTGATTTCCTCTTTAGGCTTAACATTTGAAGGCTTGTCCAATTCTTTCTTTGTAGGCTTGGAATCTTTTCTCCTACCCAACTTCCTAGATACTCTCCTATTAGTTTCTATATTAATATCCATTTTATAGGCTTCTCTCATGGTCCTTGGATTTTTGTCTCTCAGGAGCTATCCCATCTCAGAATCAAAAGCATTGAGATATGTAGCTAAACAAACTCAGACACCTAACCTCATAACTTGAAAAGGTTTTTTCATAGCTCTTTGAAATCTTATGTTGAACTACGCAACATCCTCATTTTGATTCTTTTTATATTATTGAATTCATTCAACATGAATCCCTCATTGGTCTTATCACCATATTTCTCCTTGAAGAAATCAAGTAGTTCATCTATTGACCCTATAAAATTATAAGGAAATCCTCTAAACCAATCCCTAGCATCCTCTACTAAAGAAGGAATCAAGAGTTTCATTAATACATCCTTATGTGTAATTTCACAATCATCCATCATATCCTTAAAACTTTTTAAGTGTTCTTCACATGTAACTACATTATTTCTAGTAAACTTAGGAAGCTTATCTCTAAGTTTACTTGGAACCTCATTAGGATAACCTTGGATATTATGAAAATAAAATTGTTTGTACCTTTTCTGCATGAGTGGATTTCCCTTGGAAAGCAGTGTTGTCTTGAGAAGTAGAAGCTGCTTGATTTGATGTTGCAGCTATCTTGGGGCCTAGTTGAATAGGCATTTTCGTCTGTCTGAGATAGTTAGCCTTATTCTTCATCTCCAAAGTACTAGCGTCCAATTCTTCCAATTCAAGATCCTTGGCTATGACCTCTCTTTCAATTGTATCTCTCTCAATATCCATGTATAAATTAGACATATGATCTACAGGGCCTTTAAGATTCTTAGGCTCATCTATTATAACCCTTTGTCTTTCCTTCCCTTTAGAGCCCTACTGACTAATCACCTGAATGACAAGTTCCTCCTCATCCCTAGGAGGATTTTCACCATTTTTCATTTGCTCAATCTCTAATGGTCTGCTCATTCTTTGTTCAAGGAAAACCCAATTCTGTCTGATATGATTTTCCTTCTCCTTTTCTCTTCTTTGTCTTATAGCCATTTGATGCTGAATCAACTTTTCCACTTCAACAAGCTTTGCGGCCATACTATCAGGATCTGGCAAAGTAGAAAGAGATTCTTCTTCTTCTTTATCATCAAGAGAGCTATAACCTTCATTTTCACCTAATTCCACATATGTTGCCTCAACTTCTTCATATTCAGATGTATTTCTATCATGGCTAGGTCAGACTGGTCTTTCCTCTGTGATTTCTTCTCTTTGTCTTTCATATTGAGGGATACCTCTGGTATCCCTTTCTTTTCTAGGCTGGTTAGATTTGGATGTAGTTTGGAAATCATTTCCCAACCTATCTTCAGGATCCTTCCTCAACCCACACCGTGTTCTTTTATGACTCATTTTTTAGAAAGAATGTATAGATTGAAAAAATATTAATCAACACTATTGCAGAGATAACTCAGAGTCACCACCCCATCTCTTTGGGAAAATATAACACTTTACTGGCAAGAAGAAAAAACAAATAATATAAAGTATTCTATACTTCAAATGGTCAACTTACTGGCTACTTGGGATGATATTTTATACTCTATCCCTAGCGGAGTCACCAATTTTTTTGGTGTTTAAAACTGTTACGCTATGAAAGAAACCAATATATCTTAAGACTTATGTTAGGAGTGGTTAGTTATAAGTATGAAAGCTCTATAAGATAACTAGACCAACCGAATAGGGTTAAGATTACCCTCTTCTACTTATGGCTCTACAAAACCAAGGCGGGTACACCTAATTAAGAGTAAACTCAACTCTTTATCACACCTCCTACTTCTGGAATTAAACAATAGATGAATGGTAAGAAAGTAGTAAATTCCAACCTAGCATTCAGTGACTGTCCATTACCATGAATGGAATAAGTAGGACAACACCTCAAAAGGTAAAGAATTTTTTGACGAGTTTGATTTATATTTGTGGGATAGGGAATAGATAAACCATTTAGAGTTGTATCTCCATAGATGATACTTTCTTTATATCAGTGCCTTATCCATTGGGCTAAAACATAAATAGAATACTAAAACAGGAATACCTTAATGGAAAAGATTCAAAGCCATAAACATAAGAACTCTCAGATTTCTCAATACAAGATCCTTAAATAGATATCAAGCTGAATCAATGAAATACCCAAAAGCATTAATTTGATTTAAGATCAAAGACTAATGGAATATGCATATGCATAAGCAGAACTTACATAGTACGCTAGAAAACTTATAACTCAATAGATAACACACAGGAGAGACTCAAATCTAAAACAACCTATATTAAGTATAATCAAAACTAATTCCTGAATCACTAATTCAAGGAAATATGCAATAAGATAGTATGAAAAAGATCAAAGCTTTCTTATTCTATCTTATACAAACTAAAAATACATCTACTACCTCCTAGACTAGAAACAAGTATTAGCCTAATGCTTTCTACTATCCCAATTTTCCAGCGCTTTCTAAATGGTCTTGAATATTCTTTTATAGGAACAAGAATTCTACAAGCTTCGGACCATTTAGGGTTAGGGTTTACAACCAATCATATATTACATTCAATTATATGAGCAAGTTCAAACCCTAAATCTTTTCTTCAATTTGTGCAATCTGATCTACAATTAATTTTTTAATCTATGGATATGAGCGCAACACTTCGATAAGCAATAAATTCCATGGCATTACCCTAAAAGTGGCTCCATAAATGTAGAAATGACCAGGAGGCTCTATATGCATTTACTCTCTGATTATAAAACTATTCTTGTTAAGTCTAGATATAAATGCATCTCCATATATCAGATTTCCATATGCTCAGTCTTCAACAACTGTTCAGAGTGGCCCAAAAGATCAAATCGGTCATTAATTTCTTTGAGACAAATATCATTCCACCGCCATGAAAACTAGTTTGAAACCATTTAAATATTTGAATTTAAAAAACAACGGTCACAGGTGGCATGTAAAGGATCGATCAATGACCCATATTCAAATCTGACCTTTTCTTTAAAACACTAGCATTGATCAACTTTAATCTATACCCAGGAACTGACCTCATCTTTTAATTACCCTTTAAAATCTAGTTTGTACCTTTCCTTTAATCTCCAAGTCATCATACTTTTTCATTAACCATGGTCACATTCAAAGGCTATGCAAAAAGTGCTAGATTTGATCACAATCAAACAGTCAGTGAGAAATCTCCTAATCAAAAGAGAATATTCAATATCACTTGGAGACCCAGCGACAAGGCAAAACTCATAATCATTGAAGATATACGAATATTGCATCTCTATTAAGAGACTTGGAGAGTGATCGCATGAAACACGGGCCCACCAAAACATGTGGCACTATATCATTTTCTCATAACTGCCATATCCTTCCTGATATTTTCCATCTATCCCATCCTTTGACCTGACTCATTTGTAATCATGATATATCTAGAGATAACACTACTGAAGAAACTCCAAGTCACGAGATGAATTCATTAACTATGGTTTGTTCACGAGACTGGGCGATTGAGCCATTTCTAACACACATTAAACCTTTTCTCTTATCTAGAGACTTGGCAACTAAGCCCTAATCTCCAAGTCATTGAATACAATTGCACTTGACATATTCATTTAAAGAATTCCCATCTTTCATTGATCAACTTTCCTTCTTCATCTGACGGCTATTGTTAAGCCTCCTAATCTTTCTTGTAAACCCTAATCTGTTATGAGACTACGTGAGTGGTGAGCACGTGTCCCATCTCCATTCTTCATGTCTCCCGGTCACTAGATGTATTATGAATTCTCAACTTTATTGAGCGATCTAGCGACCACTGTTGGATCTACATAAATCTGAAGGTTGTCACCTAATCTCATGATTTTTTACTTAACCCATAATATTTTAAGAGACTTGGAAACCACTATATTTCTAACTTGGCCATTTAGCCTGGGTCACCATTATGATACTTCATGACTGAGGAAGTCTCTAAGTCTCAAGATTATTTGCAAACTATGGAATTTATTAGGAGACAACGTGACCACTGTAGGATTTGATCTAACATCAATGGCCTGCACTAAGTCTCATTATAAAAAGAGAATATGCCATTGCATATGGAGATCACCCGACAAAAGAAAAATGCTAAGTTGCGAGAGATAAAGGAATATTCTAGAAACATTAGGAGATCTCATGACTAGTACAAAAAATAAATGTGCACATGGGTTAATCTGACTTAAGTGGCAAGGAAAAAGGTAACTTCAAATTAGAAATTGGCTGAGACATTTAGGGTTTCTGTCAATTTTGACATGAAAACACATTAAGGGTCAGGGTTTAAGGCCACAGGCCAAAATAAATTGCAGAGACCAGGAAAAGAAGCTTTGAACCATGAAAAATTGACAAGTGCAATCATAGCCACTGAGAGCATCTAAGGATCAGGAAAGAGAATTCATGCAGAAGGACAGAGAAGGATCAAATCCATTTTCAAGAACAAGAACCAAGGCTACCAACAAGCAGGAAAAAGGTATTAATCAATCACTATAGGTGATATTCATATACTGTAAGCTTTAATGGATCTGTAATCAACAATTATAGATTGTATACAGTCAGTTCATACATATTGTACACATTCTAACAAGTGGGGTACACTTAAGAAATCCTTTCAAGGAAGGTGGATTTAACAATCGTATTGTAAATCTCTTAACCTAGTGCATACTACATCAGTGTTACTAAAGCTCTTAACAAAGTAGATACTAATAGGTCTCCACATTAATACTCCTAACAGGGTAGATCATTAGAAGTGATCAAATTGTAAGCCTTAACCAACTCCCTTTCATTCTGCACACAGTGAGGTTTTGTGGGTGCCATCTCCACCATAGGTTTTTATTTCCTAACATGAGTTTTCTATGATATCATATCTTGTTTTATGTGTCTATTAATTTCATGAATGTTTCTATGAATGTTACATAAAATTAAGGTAATGAATTAATATTACATGCATAAGAAAGAATATCAGATTTGGTCAGTAATACAATTAAGGTTGATTACTAATGAAGAAAGGAGAAAAGTGTTAAAATTTTTAGAGGTACCGATTCACCCCTCCCCTCTCAGTACTACTTCCCATTAATCCCAAAAATTGGTATTAGAGCTAAGTCTCTTCTTGGAAATATTAAAGGCTTAAGAGAAAAGATCATAAAATGGAGAAGTACAGACTTGATAAAAATATTAAGAATAAAAAGATTGAAATTCAGATGTTCTTTGAACAGTATAAAGAAGCTAGAATTAGTATGAGACAACTGCTAGATGAAAGAAAGACTACGGAATCTCACAGTAATAAGACAGATTATCAAGAAGAAGAGATTATAGATTTCTTTGAGTCTTTAGAATCAAATACAAGAAAGGCGTCAGATACATCAGAAGAAAGAATCACAAGCCTGACTGAAATAAATCTACATCTAGCTAGACAAGTCAAATCTCTGCAAATCTATCAAGAGACACATATGGTAAGAATGATTGATGTCATGAACAATGCTAGGCAAGCTAAACAAGAGAGAACACCATCTATTGATGATAGAAAAAAGAACGTAGAAAATCTACAAGAAAAAGAGTCTGAGATACAGACTTACATAGCATCACTATGAGGTAACTAATCAGATTATTCTTATGAGTCAAGAAGAAAACATAATGAATATGGAACTCATTGAAAGAATATAGATTATCAGTGAACTAAGAGAAGAGAATGAAAAACTAAAGCATGAGCTTAGAATTCAGTAACAACATAATGAAATGATTAAGAGAGATGAAGAAAGTACAAGAAGGATGGATATATTCTTTAATGCACAAAGAAGACCCAACACCAACACTGTACTAGGGTACACCGAGCATGGAGAGTCATCAAATGAAGATGATCCAAAAGATGCCTACATCAATCCTAGACCAAGGAAGTTGTCATGCAATCACTATGGAAAGCAAGGCCACACCTCAAATGTTTGCAAGAGCAAAGAAAAAGGTATTCCTATATCCACATTTACATTCATAGGACATTGTTATAATTGTAGAAAGAAAGGACATAAAGCATACGAGTGTAAATCAAAGATGAAAAAACCAAAGAAAGAAACCTATATGGAC
The DNA here is from genome assembly GCA_018584345.1 of Thuja plicata. Lineage (NCBI taxonomy): Eukaryota > Viridiplantae > Streptophyta > Pinopsida > Cupressales > Cupressaceae > Thuja > Thuja plicata. The sequence continues at coordinate 23,272 of MU213121.1, read as the reverse complement.
AAGTATTGTCCCACCTGTAAAATGCATGGACACACATCTCTTGAATGAAGGAAGAAGAAATTTGAAGCATGGAAACCCAAAAATGAAGAAAATGCATATAAACTTAGAAGAGTCAGTAATTCATATGTTTGGGATTACAATACATGGATAAACTGCACAACGTGTGGTAGATATGGTCACATTGCTACAAACTGCATGAGAACATGGACCAAAAGGTCTAGACAATGGACCAACCCTGGAATGGCATGTTTACACTGTCATAAGGTTGGACATCTAAAGAAGGACAATAGAGACTGAATAACAGAAACCACCACTTTTTCAAATGGTAACACCGTTGAAGACATCAAGAAAATGAGAAAGAAAATGTGGAGGAAAGCTTCAACCATTGAAGAAGCTAGACCAAGAAATGTAGTAGGTGACACCTCATCCCATGGATCTGGTGACATCACCACCCCCACCTAAAAGATGAATAAATAAGTATGGAACTACACTACACTAATTCATATTATGCATCAGTTCTATTATACAAATTGATAAATAGTCAAAATCTGCATGAATAAAGTTGCATATTATGTTACTTGTTACAATTCAAAGAAAATAACCCCATTGGTAAACACATACCGAGAATCATCGATGAACATAAAAGGATAAGTTGTCTACACTTGCCGAGAATTGTTGGTTAACACATAAAAAGGCTAAGTTGCTAATGTAACCCAACAACTATCGGTAAGGAAGCAAAGTTACAATGTTGTCTTAACACTACACCGAGATTCATTGGTAAAAGCAACAATCTTAACATCTATCTCGAGTATCCTATAAAAACCAACAATGTTACTTAAGAGTTTTCCCGACGAACTCTGTCTTCATGACCTGATGAGCTGTTAGGCATTTATGACAGACTTAGGGCATAAGTCTACAAATAATCGATGGAAGCACTTCATTTTTCACATGCAAATTGAGAAAACATAGTAGAGAAAAATAGAGAGAAAAGAGAGTAGTTACTAGAGCATCCTTGACTCGATCCAACGCACTCCAAACAAATCACTCACAAGTTACACAGATTGAAGTAAGTACCGAGTGTACTGAAGAAATCTGTTATTATTTTTGAAAAAGCCCTAAATTCAAAACATAATGGCAACCACATCAAGAACAGTAAAATTGAAGAGTGATAAGAAGAATGTCATTAATTAGATCAAGAATAGAACTTGTGTGGAACCTAAATACAATAATATATACCCAGATATTGCATCGCAACCCGATGATTTTGGTGCATTTTCAAAAATTCCACCTAGGATTTTGTTGATAGAAGATGTTAGATCATATATTCACTGCAAGATTGCTAAGATTGGTGATCTGGAGATAGATGAAGCTTATAAGAATCTATGTGATGAATAAGGGAACCTAAAGGAAGAACATAAGCACTTGCAAGTAAAAGGGATAACAAATTCCCTATATTTCCTGAGGGTTTTCAAAATCAACTGGATTAGGATAGTTCTAAGAAGAATGCATGATCAGAAGCTATGGTTGAATGAACCCAAGCAGATTACAAAGAATGTTTTGCATGTTGTAATAGGTTACCCTATTACTAACAAACCAAAAGCACACAAGCATCCCTCTCAACCAGAAGTTGAGAAACTCACCAATGTTGTACGGTATAACTAAGGAATTAAGGTGAACACCATCACAAATGAGGAACTGAGGTTTGGTGCATGTATTATAGGGTACAAAATCTTTCAAGTGAGCAGGATAAACAACATATCATCAATAGTATTAAGCACAACTTTCAATATTGTCACAAAGGGAATACAAATGGATTTATGTGAGATCCTGCTGAAGCAACTTGATGAAAATATGACAACAATCACATCTTCCAAGACAAACACATGTAAGTTTGGCTCACTTGTAATGTGTATATTCTTTTATTTTCAAGAATACTTTCCTTCAGTTGGAAAAGTAAAGTGGGATACTACCAAGCCAGTCACATTGCAGATAAGTGATCTTATCAAGTCACTAGGTGACAACTTTGATTAAGTGAGAACTGAATACTTCATTGACTTCAAGTAAAAGATGATGGAGAGAGTGAGGATCCCTGAACAGTTGATTGAAAAGCATAGGGATGAAATATTTTTTATGGTGGATTGAGATTTCACTCACATTAATCTAGTTGTACCAAGGAAATCCTGGTTACCACCTCTTGACTACGAGATTAACATAGATCAAGAAACAAATGCAATTGGTGCACTGTTGAATGAACCACTTGACAGTAAGAAACCAAGATTTGGAACATATGAAGAGGCAAAGTCTAAGTTAAAATCAGGCCTAGTCATCAAGAAGACTATCAATAAGACAAAAAAAATGGTGAAGAATCTTGAGAAGATGTTGTCGGTTAATGAGGAGGAGAAAGAGAAAACAAAGGACACTGAGGAACAGGGTACCATTGGTGCAAAGGAAGATAAACATGAATCATATTCTAAAGCCACTGAGTCTGATGCACCTCCACCTCCAAAAAAGAAACTAAGGACCACAATAGCTCAGAGGATAAGGAGCCAAACTGGAAAGAAAGATACTACACCTCTCAAGAAAGGTCAAGTGAGGATCTATAGGAGAAAGCAGCAAATAGAGAAGCAAACACCTACCAAAAGGAGGAAAAGACTGGTCAGGACTAATGCTGACATTGAAGATTCAAAATAGGATGAGCCTGACATAGAAAAGAAAAGCTTAATCCCTCAAACAATTGATGAGGTTGCTTATTCAATTGCTGCAACAGGTAGAATGAACGAAAGGAAAATTAGACAATAGGAAAAACTAGAGCCAGAGGACCAACATAAAATACAAGATGCAATGATTAGGGCTATGGTCAAATTCAAATATGTACCAGTTGAGTTTGTTGACAAAATACCCAAAGAATTGGGTGATAGAATTTCACAATAATGGTCTTATGCTTTGCAAATAGAAAAGGAAGCAAGGGAGAGGGTACTTGTCACACTCATGCCTCCCGAATCCAATATGGAAGAGATAAAATAACTAATGAAAATGCATTCAAACAAATTTGTGGCAAAGATAAGAGCCTATAAGGTGCTACAAGATAAATTTATAGAGCTGGACATCAGGACAGATGCTAAATGGAGACAGATTCTTGATCTATCGGCAGAATCAACAAGTTGTGATAATCAATTACTTCTCACTGAGATACCTCATACAGAGAAGAATAAAGATAAAGTAAGTCCAGAGCACATTGCTTTGGATAATATTAAAGATATTGAGCCCATTAACTTAGACAAAGTCATGGATGACATTGACATTCAAGATATCACTCACTATGATTTTGATAAGGATCCACATAAGGATGATGATGTAATATTTATATTTCTTAAGGATCAAAAAAATCAACAAGAATTAGAGACACAAATAAATAAGGACATGGATGTTGTTGATGAGACATGGCCAGACACTTCCATAATTGACATAACAAGACTCGACCCTGTAGACCAAATTCAAAAGGATGAAGATGTCACTACTCAACAAGATCAAACTGACAAGTAGGACACAACTCTAGATGTATCATAGGTGGGCACACAAAACAATATGCTAGTATTGATGAAGGCCATCAATATACTAGAAGGAAATGAAGAATCTACTACAGCAGATACAAGCATACCTAAATACAAGGGTGATGCAGAAACAAAGGATACAATAGATGAATCAAAAGATATAACTGTAGAACAAGCTTCTACTGATGATCAGAAAGACAAGTTTACCAATCAGAATAAAGAAGGAGAAAAATAAGTAGAGGAGGAAAATAAGAAGGAGAAGAGTGAAGGAGAAAATACAGATGATTCTCAAAAGCAAACAAAAGATAAATTTGTTGATACACCCAAGGTTAATGAAGAGACGTCTTCACATAACCGACAGGTGAACCCTAAGAAGAAAGAACAAGAAGATTCATCTACAAAGCCTTCTTCGAGTGCCTCAAAGAAAACAAATGAACTAGCAATGGTAGTTCATACATCTGCTTCTACACAAATGTCAAGGAAGAAGAAGAGAAAGAAAAAATCCAGTCACTCTCGATGAGATAATTGAGATTCCAGTATGTGATCCTAGAACATTGGATCCTACTAAGTTGACAAAGTATGCTAGACTTTGTGAAAGGAAAGCTCTGTAGGATAAGCTGAGAAAAGCCATAAAAGAAGCCAAGGTACTTGAAGTTGCAAGAGGAATAATTTAGCAAATTTTACTTGATACAGATGTTGATCAAATGGCTCCCATGCTTGATCAATTAGTGGTTCTCATCGACACTATCACATCTCAAAAGATAGATGCTGAGAAGGATATGGAAGCTAAAATTGAGAAGAAATATAAATTCAAGTTAGTAGAGA
>MU213120.1:51676-64180 GCA_018584345.1 Thuja plicata | reverse complement strand
AACCCAAGAAGGTTGGCGTTCTTCTCCTTTTCTGCTTTGAGCCTCTGGGCCTCTTTCTCGTATCAGGCCTCCACTGCCCTTGCTGCTTCTTTCAGCAGGTCTACTTCACCCTGCTTTCCTCTTTTTCCCAAGTGTACCTCAGCGATATTATAGTCTGCGGGGTCTGCAGTCGCTTCATCGACATCTAGGGGAGGCGTTGCTACTACCGCAACTATTTCTCCGCCCGGCCCAGTTCGAAGGGTATGAACTGTCCGGGCCTTCTTTGTCTTCGGTGGGGCCTGAGCCAAGGCCATCATTTCGGCCAGAGAGATAGGGGCTGTTGGAGTGGATGGGGCTTTTATTTTCTTTCTTTCCACCAGCCATGGAGGTGGGAGAGGTGGCCTTCCTACCAGAGTCTGTTCTTCTGATGCTCTCCCACTGTCCGACGGTGGTTGTTCCTTTTCAACACGCACCCTCTCTGCCTTTCCTGCCGGCACTTCTTCTATTTCCTTTTCTACCGGCTCTTCTTCTTCGGTGACATCCTTAATCTCTATATCTTCGGCCTGGTCCCAGAGGTCGATCGGTGAATCTGGACCCTAGTCGGCCTCTTCGAGGATTACTTCTTCAAGTTGTTCTTCTCCCTTTTCATCTTCTGCCCCTGGCTGGGTTTCTTCTATCACTGGCACCTCTTTGGGCAGTACGGGAGGTATCTGGCCAAGATTTAGGGTTTGGGCCGCTGTTATTACGTGCCCGAAGGTCACCCCCGGGAGTGGCCCTTGGAACACGGCGGCTGGAGTTATGATTGTTCCTGAAGTTCCGGGTCTGGGTTCCCCAGCGGATGCCTTTGGTTCACTTGGCAGTTGTTGGCCCATTCCCGGACCTTGTACTGTCTGAGCCTCGGAGACAATCTCCGGTCTTTGCTCTTCTGTTTGCTGCTCTTCTTGTTCCGCAGCTTCCTCTTCCAGATCCCAGAGATCCATAGCCTCTTGTTCTTTCTCCGGGACTTTCGTCCCTGCTTTTTGTGTCGCCTCCTTGCAAGTTTCTGAATTCATCGATTGCAAATAGATCAAACTCTTCTTCTGGAGGGGGACTGGCTGGGTCCTCTATTAGTTCTGTCTCTTTCTCCGGTTCCGGGGAACTGGAAGAGAGGATCTCCACCTCTTTGGGGAGGGATGCCCTTGGCGTTGGTTCTGCTTTTGGCTGTGCGATATGATTTCTTTTTCTCCGGGTGATCAAAGGCGGCCCCGCGTCTGCTAACGCTATTGCCTCTAGAGGATCCACCCCCGTCGCCATTGTCATTAAGGCAGCCAGTGACGGGGAGGAAGGAGGACGAATTGGCCCGGACATGAGCGGGGGAGTTGCCAGCTTCGTCAATAGTTGCTCCCTCATTTGTTGGGAGGCCGCCATGGATTGCTGAAGCTGTTCTTGTATGGGAGTCTGCTGCACGGAGGGGGTCAAGGCTATCCCCTTTCCTTTGGCTGCGCCCTGTGCAGAAGTCCCGGCTGATGAAGATGTCCCGGTCCCCGGAGTCGATCTTAATACCGGCGGTGAAGTTACTCTTGGTGCCGGTCGGGGACCAAGGCGTGCACTCCCGGGGCACACCCGCTTGAAATATGTATGACTTCACTCGATAATTGCCTGAGTGAAGTCCTCAACTAAGTGATTTTCTTGGGTGACCCAATTTATTACGGGCAGTGCCAATTTATCAATCCCCTTTTCCCAGTACTGGGGATCTGTGGTAGGGGTGGTATCAGAGAAGCCCTTCGGGAACCTCTGGAGCTTTAGCTCCTGCATCATTCCAGCCGTCATTCTATCATAATGTCGGCTGCGCACATCCATATCATCCTAGCGATTTGCCCAGAAGTCTTCTATGTGTGCTTGGTGGGGCTCCGAGGCCCGAGGCAGTGCTACTGCGATTCGGCCATGCGGATCAAAGTTTTTTCGCGCCAGATAAAACTCTTGAAAGTTGTAACTTTTAAGCTCATTGTCTGCCTCCTTTGCGGCAGCCAGACTGCAGGTATAGTTCCCACAAGAGATCGGGAACAAAACACTAGTGACCTTCTTGTGGCCCAAGAAGGCATGAAGCTCCATTATTTGTCTGCAGTACTCCAGCAGCACGATCTTGTCCCCACAATGTCTGGGAAACAAGTAGGGTTTCTCGAAGAAGCCGACGACCCTGATGTAGGTATGCTACTAGAATTAAATGTAGTAGTGCCCATAACTACTAACCAATATCATCGCCTCCTTAGATAGGCGGTATCCGGCATCTCGGGTGGGCGTCAGCAGATGATAGTAAACGAAGCAATCGTTTACCCGGCAGTAACTGGGGAAGCTGGCCTCCCATTAAATCTGTGGAAAATGGTCCCACGGTGCTTTTTGTCCCAGACCAAATTCGAGGACGCCATCTGTAAGTAGGCCATTGGAGTGGGGCCTCTGTTGGGCCAAAGCCTAGAAAACATAAGAAGTCATGTAGAACTTCTTATTCTCGTTCAGCTGCCAGAACTGGGAGTCGACATGGTTGGAAATAATAGTAGCCCAGTCGAAGAATTGTCCCTTAGTGGACATGGCAAACAGGAAATAGTACATCCATTTTGCAAATTCTTGGGCAGAGGGTTGCCCAAATACCCGTGTCAATGCAATTATCCCCATCTGGATGCTCTCTTTGAATTCAGAGCGGGGAATGTCAATCTTCATTCTTTTGGGGTCCCTCTTCGGGAATTTGAGCTAGTTGGTGTTTATGTACAACCGAGAGGCCTCCTCCAGCTCGGTGAATTATTTCAAGGAGTCTGACCTTGTAACCACTGTAGCTTGATCAAATTGCGGGATGCCTAGGCTGATTTGGAAAGTGGCTGGGTCCAGAGACACCAGCAGAGTGGGGAATCCCGATCGTTCTGCTGGTGCTAACATGACGGCCCAGACAGAAGAGTTATAGTGGGCCGCCAGAGTAAGCACAAGCTCCGGAGACTGCACGGAGTAAGGGAAGCAAGCTGCCTGAAGAATACCGAAACCTCCAATGTTAGTAGCAAGTGCATCTCCAGCCTGTCGTTGTATATGCATTATCTTTACTAGAGCCTGCATTTCTGCCCAAGTCCCGACGCTAGCGTCGGTCATCAACTTTATCTTGGACTCAATCTTCGAGCCCACAATCTCCTCACCCTGCATATACTTCATGGTGAGGGGGAGCTTTTCCAGGGCCTTCTCTATCTTAGACTTTGTTGCTGCCCTGGTCTCAGTTGTGGATGGCAACTCCGGACTTCCGGGAGGAGATGAGGCGGATGCTTCAGACATGATTGTAAAGTGAAGTCTGGACCTGCGAGACAAAGCGACCGTCAGAACATATTTATCGAAATAAGTCAGTAACTATGGGGCCCAGAGTTCTTACCACTGCGCCGTTTGCTTTTCCTGAAAAGTTAGTCTTTTGCATAAGTATCCGAAAAGCAAAACATAAACTTGGCATTTTCATTATATCTCCGGGTCTGGGAAAATTTGTCACACTTGACGAAGACATGAGATGGATGAAGAAAAGGGACCCCGAAGCCCGGAGAAATGACCGTTAGAAAAGAAGAATGTGGAAGTAGGTCCACGTGGGCGCCACGTGCGCTAGCATTGAATGGATGGGATGGCACTGGCGGCGGAGCCAACTGTTCAAACGCGCGAAAAAGGAAAGCCACCAGGCCAGAAGTAATTGCGTGCATGGGAAATAAATAAGGCTCTAACAGCCTTGATGGAGGAGAGAGAAAATTTCCTGTATGAAACCAGCCATGAGCTGAGCTTCAACCAAGTGGTTTTCTGCCTCGAAGCCAACTTGAAGCGAAAAAACCAATAGCAAGGGTGACTCGACCAGTTCGTCGAGCCACTCGAAAGGATATACATAGAGCCGAAGGGTATATACATGGAATGGAGGGATATATACAAGGGTTTCTTACAGAAATATACATATATACATGAGATATACATGCGGACGACTCCCGCGGGAAGAAACCAGACAAAGCTGAAACAAGAATACACAGCTATTTACATTATGAACATGTCATCTACAAGCTATTTACAAACAATTTACAAACTGTTTATAGAGCATTTACAAACTATCTACAAAATATTTACAGACTATTTACAAATTATTTACACCTGCACAGAAGGCGAACAACCTTGTGGCAGAGCCGAGCCACCAGCAAGCGGCAAAACCAGAAAGCCAAAGAAACAAACGAAAACAAAGAAACAAAGCAAACAAAAACTAAGCAAGAAAAACAACAAAGACAAGCAAAAAAAACAAAGAAAACCAGAAAATGAAAGCAAGAAGGAAGGGGAAGGAAGCAGAGAAACCAACCTAAAAATGCAAAAGGCGGAGGAAGGGAAGATTACCAGGAGAACTCTGCAACACCCTTGAATCGCCAAGCTGTCAAGATCACCACCACGGAGCACTAGCATATGTCTGAGAACAGTACAAGGTGTTAAGCTCTGATTATTACAAATCTCTCTGTAATTGCCCCACTAATCACTTTGAAAATCGCTCTATTTTGTTCTAAGTGCTTCAAAGATTTTAATTGCGGTAAGTGTGATAATGACAGGCGAGTCTATTTATAGCCGTGGTAAAAAGTAATCCTCCGCACTCCAGAAATTTCAGGTTAGACAAAACATCCGGACTCTGGGCCCGGGGATTCCTTGCGAGGATGTTCTTAAGACTTAGAAATATCATCACAAATAATCCCAGGGTCCGGAATCCCGCTTCCCACCAAAAGGCCACCTCCGGGATCCGGGATCCCGGAGGGGAAAATGAACCAAGAAAACAATACACTACGGGGAAGAAAACCCTGGATAAGGAAAAAAAGCAAAGAAAAAGACAAGGCAGAGCCGCAACAAAAAGCAAAGCAACGACAAAAAAAGGGGGACCCAACATTTTGCCCACAAAATGTAGGGACGGGGATGCAGGGCATAACAAATGGCGACTATCTGGGACAAATGCCTTAGCGCATTTGAGAACCATAGAATCTCTGGTTAGCATAACTGGAACAAATCGTTCTCCCGAAGCGTTTGACAAGTAGAGAGCAGCATATCTGAGAGAACCCGACCACACAGGAGTTAGTTCGTAGCCTTTCATCAGTGGTGTCATGTGTGCTTTGGCAGGAAATCAAGTCGATGACCTCTGGGAGGAAATAGAGAAACGACACTAATTACATCGAACCAGTCATCAATTTAATTACTTTTCCCCCGGAGACCGGAATTTCATCCCTCTTATCCCCATTACTTCATTTATTTATTTCTAGGTAGGGAAGGCGGTACTTCTTTCACCATTGAGCCCAAGCTTAGCTAAAATTCAAATGGCGATACTTCTTTCACCTATCCACCTATATTTAGATATTTGGAGAGGATAAAACTCCAGACCCGGAAGGAATTTCTTTAGATTTTCAGACGTGGATCAACCAATCAGCACAGCTGATCTACCCTCGATGTGTCCGATTACTTGTTCTTTATACTATTATTGTTTACTGATTGCTAGACTCCCGGAGACAACACCTAATGGAGATTGCTCGAAAATGTGTCATAACCTGCAAATAATCCCGGAGACCAGGTTGATTCCATCGTGATAAAGACATTCTAAAGTTCACCATGCCGGAGGCATTGCACCAGAAGCCAAAGTTATGCGAAGCGTTCCCGTTCTACAAGATGGAACAAAATGCCGGGGCCAAAAGAAAACCAAAAGCGAAAACAAAGACAACAAAAGAAAAAAGGAAGACTGCCCCGGAAGGCAGCCAACAAAACTATTTACAAGGGGGAAATTTACATATAGTACAACTTTGGACAAGCTTACCCTTACTCGAAATAATGTTTGAGAAACTTCCCATTAATAGGAAATGCAACAGGTTCTCCAGTCAAAGTGTTAAGGCGATAAGTATTTGCCCCGCATATTTCTGAAATTAGGTATGGTCCGAGCCAGAGCCGTTGGAACTTGGTGTGCTTTCCCTTCTTTTCCCGGGCCTTATCCCACAGCAGGACCAGATCCGAGATCTGAAAAGCCTTGTATTGGGCTCTCTTGTCAAACCATCATTTTACTACTGCTTGATGACGCGTGAAATGTTCAAGGGCTGCATCTCGTTGTTCCTCCATCCGCACCAGATTTAGGAGCCGAACCTCCACAATGTTGTCCCTGTTGTTGAATTCCTGCATGAATTGTAAAACCAGGATTTGTAAGTTGACTGGGAATACAGGGTTCTGACCGTAAACCAAGTGGAATGGGGATGTTCCCAGGGCGGCTTTAATACGAATACGATCTGCCTAGAGGGCGTATCTCAATTTTTGGTGCCAATCCCAGGGATTTTGTTCCAATAGATGTTTGATCACCTCAAGTAGATTCTTGTTCGTAGACTCAGCAACGCCATTTCCCTGGGGGTAATAGTTGCTGGAGAACTTCAGCGTGATCTTTCGGTTGTAGGTCCATTCAAGCAATTGTGCGGAAGAAAACGCTGGACCATTGTCATATACTAAAGCAAAGGGCATTCCAAACCTTGTGACGATGTTTTCTTCCAAGAACTTGATAACTACATCCGCCGTGTTGTTTTTGCAAGGTATAGCCTCAGACCATCGAGTGCAATAATCAGTAGCAGTCAGAATGTATCGGTGGTTGGCAGACGAGTTGGGGTTGATCTCCCCGATGAAGTCAAATGCCCACTGGGCAAAGGGTCTAGCCTCGTAGACTGGTTGCAGAGGCATGGCTGGGTTACGCTCACGATGCGCTGCAGTTTGGCAAGTGTGGCATTTTCTGACATGAGCGTAAACATCTTTGAAGATACAGGGCCAATAGTATCCAGCCCAGAGGATCTGATGGGCAGTGGCATCGGCTGAACCATGCCCGGTTCCAAACTGTGCATGAAATTCATCAATTATTTTCACAGCTTGGTCCCTGTCAATGCACCGGAGGTACACTCCCTTGTAATTCTGACGGTAAAGCGCAGAGTTTTTGATCATGAAATGGGTGCTTTTCATCCGCAGGCCACGGCATTTGTGGGGAGGTAATCCCTCCGGGCATTTGTTATTTAGCAGCAAATATACCAGATCGGTGTACCACGGATCCTGGGCAATGGACTCTACTGTGTAGGTATGACATTCTATGTGGGGAGTCTCCTCTGCTATCGTCTGACTTAGTCCCTGGCCTCAGACTATTTTCATGGGCTGCATCTCTAAATCGTATTCCTGGAGGATGGCCATCCATTTCCCCCATCTCTCGCCCAATTCACTCTGCATCAGCAGAGATTTGACAGCCTGGTCCGGGATGATAGCATACACTTTGCTCCGGAGAATATAATGCCAGAATTTCTTCACGGCGTGAACTAGAGCAAAGGCCTGTTTCTCCAATGATGAATACCAGACTTCGGCGTTCTTAATGGGGGAACTCATGAAAGCAATTGGTCATTCCTCCCCGTTGACCTTTTGGGTTAGTACTGCCGCGGCAGAATGCGGCGAAGCAAATGAGTAGATGTAGAACGGAAGGGAATAGTCCGGACTAGCCAGGATAGGTGCCTCTGTTATGGTCTGTTTTATCTGGGCGAACGCCCGCTTTTCTTCTGGGCTCCACTCGATTTTGGTATCCTTTTTCATCATTTCGTTGAGTGGTTTAACTATCTCTGCGAATCCTGTGATGAATCGACATACGAAGTTGATTTTTCCAAAGAAGGATCGCATTTCTTTCTTGCTACCAGGCATCTGTAAGTTTAGCAATGCTTCGACTCTATCAGGGTCGATGGATATACCCTTCTCAGAGATGATATGCCCTAGCAATTTCCCTTCAGTGACCCCGAATATGCATTTCTTAGGGTTGAGGGATATTCCGTACCGGTGACATCTCTCGCAGATCTGAGCGAGGTGGGTGGCATGATCACGCCTGTCCCGGGAGAAGATGGTCAAATCATCCATGTAGATGATTATGCATCGATTTACAAGGCCTTCGAATGCAATGTCCATGGCCTTCTAAAATGTAGCCCCTGCATTGATTAAGCCGAAGGGCATTCTTCTGTACGCAAACGTTCCCCACTTGGTGGTAAACGCTGTTTTCTCTCTGTCCTCATATTTGACCATGACCTGGTTATACCCAGAATATCCATCCAGGAAAGACATCGTCTGGGATCCATTTACTACCTGCAAGACCTCATCCAACGAGGGGAGAGGGTGATTATACTTTTTAGATGCCTTATTCAAATTTTGAAAATCCACACAAAGGTGGATCTCACCATTTTTCTTCCTGACTGGGACCAGGTTGGCAACCCATGTAGTGTGTCGGATTGGAAAGATAATCTGAGCTGACAACAGTTTTTCTACCTCTTGACGAATTAGAGGCTCTATCAGGGGGTTAACCGGTCTTTGTTTTTGCCGAAAGGGCTTAGCATTCGGCTTCAGGGGAATGGTGTGGGTCATGATGGATGTGTCATAAGTCTTCAAATCTTCATAGCCCCAGGCAATCACATCAATGTATTCTCAGAGAACTGCGAGAATCTTCTCCTTTTTCTCAGGGGAACAGGAGGTGCCTATGTGGATGATTTTCTCTTCACCGGGCTGGCCGATGTTAACTTTTTGAAACTTTCCTCCCTCAGGGGAGGACGAAACCTTCTCACGGGCCTGGGGGTCCGAGTCGAAGATCCGCTCTAATGCAACCATCCCCTTAGGGATAGTGTTGGTGGGCAAGTCCATGATCCCATCATTTTCATCACCCTGTCCAGTGTCATCGTGGTCTCGTTCCTCCACTATCTGATCCTTGAAAACACCAACATTGGCCATGAAGGCCAGGATATGTTGGTCATCCTCGAAAACCTGAAAGTGAGTAACATTGTCTGGAATGGAGGGGGTGGGGACCATCTCAACTAAAAATCTCCAGAGTCGTGAGCCAGCCATCGGCTCAAGTGTGCTGGCAGAAATAGCTAGGGCATCCGGGACATAGTTCCATCGCCGGAGAATAAGGTCAATGCCAAAGGCATCAAAATCTTCAATAAGGCTCCAAGCCCGGTTGCGATAAGCAGCCAGCCTTTTGTCACGACATGTGTATTGACTCCGGACTTGCTTAACAACCAACTCTGAATCACCCAGAGCCCGGAGGTGGGTGATACCTTTCCTTAGTGTGAATAGGAGTCCAAGGACCAGGGCCTCATACTCCGTGACATTGTTTGTGCAGTTAAACTGCAACCTGTAGGAAGCGAGGAAAGATTTCCCTCGCGGGTTGATTAATTCTACCCCGGCCCCACAGCCCTGTTTGGATCGGGACCCGTCAAATTTAAGGGTCCATAAGTCATTGTTTGTAATCTGGGGCTGGGGAGGGGGAGTTTTCTTTAGATTGTCGCTGGGGGACTTGGGGATTTTCTCCCGAACTACCGGCGTAAGAGTGGAATTTATCCCCGGAGGTGTTTCAGTTTGTGATTCCTGGGTGGATGGCACCAAAGGGGTGCATCCCGTAGAAGTACTGGGTCCTGGAGAATCAGTTTCATGTTCACTCCGGAGGATATCAAGTTACCGGGTAGCGATTGATCGACATGGCCCACACTCATGCCCTGAATGTTTTTGGTAATGCAATCGGCACCAAATACCGGATAAGAGTGTGGCAAGGGTCGCTGTGGGGCCTTGAGAGTTGACTTCAACTCTCAGCTTTTCTTCCAAGTCCTGTGCCCTTTGCAATACTACGGGATCTTCTTCGGGGATGAAATTAAATGTTAAGATCTCAAGAGGTCGGTATACCCCCAGAGAAGATTCAAAAAAAAGGACTTCGTTGACCCTCCCAACTTTGGTGAGGGCCTGTTTCATCCGGGGTTCACTCTCGACCCAGATCTGATTGGATTCTCCTTCCCACGGAAGCCACAAGTGGGTGAAGTCGGTCGAAAAGTATCCATTTAAGGACTTAGACCAATTCTGACTTAGTAACATCCCGTAAGTCTCTGGGATGTCCACCACTTGGATGTCGATAATGCTGGCTATCCTGGGGTCCTGGATAAGATGTATCCAGACGTTTTTCAGTTCCCCCACCATTTTCACAGCGGTCTTATCCAGTTGGATCACTGTGCCATTAGACGGGGTGGGGTGGAGTCCGAGCTTCTGGCAAATGGATAAGGGCATGATGTTACCTGAAGCTCCTGAGTCTACTAGGCAGTTGTGTATATTTTTGCCATAAATGTTTAGGCCTAGCAGGAAGGGAGGATCCTCATTATTTCCCCGGAAGACAGCCACATTAGCATCTTCGAATGAGACAGTCTTGGGTGGGTGGCTAACTGCTTCCGAGTTCCCTAAGAGCTTCAGAAGGGACTTCTTCTGCTAGGGACAATTTAACAAAACCTCCATCAAGGTCATGGAGGTGGTGGTCTACTCTAAAGCCTTGGTAATATCAAATCTTCCTCCCGGGAACTGGTGATTTTCTTTCGCGAGATCCTTTGCTTGGTTAGAGCTAGGACCTTTTGGAGGGGCGGGGCGATCAGTGGTATTACTCTGGGGAGGGGGAGTATCTTTGATAGGAGGTACGAGTGTGTAAGCTGGTCCTTTACCCATCTGGCTCCGGGTGTTGTATGGAGCCCGTGGGTTGGTAAAGGCGTTGGCCTCAAAGGGCGGAATGGATTTATCAAAGAATCCCTATAGTTTGGATTCTTCTTCATCTTCCCCGGGAGTTCTGAAGAAGATGGTGTCACAGGTAAAGGCACTATGGATTTGCTCTTGGACAGGGGGCTCTGGGGGAGCGGTATCGTGTGTTTGCTGCCTGTCCAGCTGGGAGATCATTATGACTTTCTCCAAAGTGGCACAATTTACTTTATTGTGTGAACCTATATCATGTAGCCGACACCAATTGGTCATGGGCTGGAAGTCTGCGACTGGCGTAAAGTGAGATGGTCCAGCACCATTTTGGTTGGTGTTTTGATTCAGAGGCGGGCCTCCGGTGTTAGTGTTATTATTCCATTGTTATTGGTTGGGCCTTGGCCCATTGTTGAAGTTTCTTCCTCCGGCATTGTTGTTTCATTGGCCGAAGAAGATATTTCCCCTCTGGGAATTTGAATTTTGGGGCGCGTAAGACCCGGCCTTTAGCTGACCCATGTCCATGGTCAGGGTGGACAACATTCGCCAGAGGGACTCAACCTCGGCGGTCAACTGAGTATTAGCGTTGCAATGGGACGGCTGTGGCTGTTGTTGGCTTCTCAGGAAGGCAGCAGGATTAACCGGAGTCGAGGGCGGCAACCCTCTAGCTGCGAACGACTGGAAGAAGGGCACTCTAGATGGTTGTGTCTGAGTTTGTTGTGTCTGCTGTGGTTGATTCCATGAGAAAAATTCTGGACCTGGTGTCATCTGGGTCTGGGAGGGGTAAACATATCGCGCCTGTTGGTCGATCAAAGGTGGTGGGGGATTCACCGCCATTGAAGGGGCACCTATTTCCAGATTGGGATTGTAACCCCCAGCATAAGCAGTTCCGCCGGGGATCATGTTGAAAGGTGTGTTCTATCCAATCCCGCCCGGAGATTTATTGAGACCGCGGGATAACTCTAAGGCCAGGTTGTATACTTTCGCTAGAGTATCCCGGTCACCCAGGGCGATTGTTCTCCAGAGGAGAGTGGAAACGAAAGGGTCCATCTCATTAAGGTATGTCTGTATGGTAACATCTGACGATGGGACAAAAGGGCCTGTGCACCTCTTCAGGGCACGCTGGAACCTATGATTGAATGCTGCAAGAGGCTCATTGGGTTCCTTTCTGATGGAGATGAACTGACTGTGGGACCAGGCTGGGTCCACATGCACATGAAAGGCAGCCAAGAAGGTGTCCTCCATATCCTGCCATGTGTTGATGGAGTTGGTGGGAAGGTTCAGGTACCAGTTCAACTCGCTTTGTCCTAAGGACAAGGGAAACATGCGGGTCACAACATCTTCATGCTGGATCCGGTGTCGATTCATGGCATCTTTTTATGCCTGTAAGTGTTCTTCTGCAGTTCATGAGCCTAAGTGCTCATATCGCAGGCAAATCTTCTCCGGGTGAGAAGGTAAATCATTGATTGCACCTGGAAAAGTACCCATTGGGGACCCAATGTTTCCAAAATATACAGCCATTGGGGGAACTATATGCTGGGTAGTTTGAGTATTGGTTCCCGGGACCGTCTGGGGAGTTGGAGTACTCAGGGGTATGTTAGATCCCCAGACAACAGTGGTTGGCAGGACTTTTGACGTTCGCTTCTTTCGAGCAGGAGGCTCGAGTTTGACAAACCTTCAGGGATTCGGGGCGGATCTAAGGATTCTTTCAAATTTAGCAGGGGAAAAGGACCCAATCTCACTAAAGGCTTGTCTCCTAAAACTACAACTCGGGGAACCCTCAGGAGGTGTAAGATCATAATCTTGGGAGGGGGATGAGCTCATGCCCTCCTTCTAGCGCCAGTTTCTGTTGAGGGGGTTTTGCTGACCGGGTCCGCCAACGGTCATAAGTTGTCACCAGGTTCTGGAGAAATCGGCCAACTTTCCCTGTAAAGGTTGTCCGGGGGAAATAAATCCTCTGGGCCTTCAAGCACCTGGGTGTCGGGTCACGAC
>MU213120.1:15754-51103 GCA_018584345.1 Thuja plicata | reverse complement strand
TTACTGCATTTGAATAAAATACAATATCTGGGGGCCGGTACTACCTGTGCCACCCTACAAAAGACCTGGAGATGGAATAGGTCTGCCAGGTCAGAGGAAGAAGATAAGAATATACATCGGAAGAATCAACCTCGAGAAGAGAGCCGGAGAGAAGAAAGAAGAAAGTAGGTCCCTATGGGATCGAGGCTACATGCCTCATAAATGGGAAATGCGGTGCCCTGTCTCCAATGTGCCAGGTGTACCTTTAAACGGTGCCTCAGGAAGATCACCCTGTCAGAAACCAATTATCGAGCCAATGCCTCTTGATGTGCCCAACTACCTTCTGACAGTCTTAATTAACCACTTCTGAAAGTGACTGGTCGGCCTCAGGGAGCGGGACGCTGGTCACTTTAAAGAATACAAAATTGTGGATCCGGGACTCCGAGATCCGGGAACTTACGTCCCAAAAAGAATGAAGAATACTGAATGTTCAAACTTCTCCGGCTCCCAAGGAACGCTCAAGGCTGTTTATTATCACCAAAGGCCTGAAGGAGGCGGAAAACGCCGTCTTCATCAATCTTCTTCAGACTGGCCCTTCTGAATCTGGCCATCTCAACTTGTTCCCCCAGTTCTGGAACATTACTTTTAAACTCATCCGCCATCTTTGCGGCGTCATGGCCTCTGAGCACCACCTTGGTCAACTTAACCATTTTGGCCCCATCAACTCCCTCTGAAGATTGATATCGGGAGCCCACCATTTCATCAAAACCTCCCAAAACTGACTCCTCGAGAGTACAAGTATCTACGTTGAAGGGATCCATCCCGGAAGCCTTTATTACAAAAGATTTACATAAATTAAAAGAATATTTTACTTTGTTCACCTTTCCTTGTAAGGACTCCACCAGTTACTTAATTACCTCCAATGTGAGGTCCAGTCTGGAGTGCTGAATCCTTACAAAATCAAACGATTCCTCACCCAGAATTTCGGATTCAGAAATTATATCTTCTCCCAGGGTGAGGAGCTCTTTGAGCTCTGCCTTCCATGCCTGGTAATTCTCAGCATCGCTCTCCCACTGCTCAATTAGTGCTTCTGTCTGGCGAATAACCTATCGGGCTGTGTATAGATCCGGGAGAGTGGATGCTAGGAAACGCCGGATGTTTCCTATCTGCAGATTGGCCCATTCATCAACCGCTTGGGCTTTCTTCTTCATTACTCGCAGGGAGTCTATGTCGGTCTGCGGTAATTCTTCTGAGGTGGAGGCCTGTGGAGGGACGGCGCTGATGGGTCTAGCCAGCTCATAAAACAACCCAGGAAGGTTAGTGTTCTTCTCCTTTTCTGCTTTGAACCTCTGGGCCTCTTTCTCGTATCGGGCCTCCACTGCCCTTGCTGCTTCTTTCAGCAGGTCTACTTCACCCTGCTTTCCTCTTTTTCCCAAGTGTACCTCAGCGATATTATAGTCTGCGGGATCTGCAGTCGCTTCATCGGCATCTGGGGGAGGCATTGCTACTACCGCAAATATTTCTCCGCCCGGCCCAGTTCGGAGGGTATGAACTGTCCGGGCCTTCTTTGTCTTCGGCGGGGCCTGAGCCAAGGCCATCATTTCGGCCAGAGAGATAGGGGCTGTTGGAGTGGATGGGGCTTTTCTTTTCTTGCTTTCCACCAGCCATGGAGGTGGGAGAGGTGGCCTTCCTACCAGAGTCTGTTCTTCTGATGCTCTCCCAGTGTCCGGTGGTGGTTGTTCCTTTTCAACACGCACCCCCTCTACCTTTCCTGTCGGCACTTCTTCTATTTCCTTTTCTACCGGCTCTTCTTCTTCGGCGACATCCTCAATCTCTATATCTTTATCCTGGTCCTGGATGTCGATCAGTGAGTCTGGACCCTGGTCGGCCTCTTCGAGGATTACTTCTTCAAGTTGTTCTTCTCCCTTTTCATCTTCTGCCCCTGGCTGGGTTTCTTCTGTCATTGGCACCTCTTTGGGTAGTATGGGAGGTATCTAGCCAAGATTTAGGGTTTGGGCCACTGTTATTACGTGCCCGAAGGTTGCCCCCGGGAGTGGCCCTTGGAACACAGCGGCTGGAGTTACGGTTGTTCCCGAAGTTTCAGGTCCGGGTTCTCCAGCGGATGCCTTTGGTTCACTTGGCAGTTGTTGGCCCATTCCCGGACCTTGTACTGTCTGAGCCCCAGAGACAATCTCCGGTCTTTGCTCTTCTGTTTGCTGCTCTTCTTGTTCCGCAGCTTCCTCTTCCGGATCCCGGAGATCCATAGCCTCTTGTTCTTTCTCCGGGACTTCCGTCCCTGCTTGTGTGTCGCCACCTTGCAAGTTTCTAAATTCATCGGTTGCAAATAGATCAAACTCTTCTTCTGGAGGGGGACTGGCTGGGTCCTTTGTTAGTTCTGTCTCTTTCTCCGGTTTTGAGAACTAGAAGAGAGGATCTCCACCTCTTTGGGGAGGGATGCCCTTGGCGTTGGTTCTGCTTTTGGCTATGCGATATGCTTTCTTTTCCTCTAGGTGATCAAAGGCGGCCCCGTGTCTGCTAACGCTGTTGCCTCTAGAGGATCCACCCCCGTCGCCATCATCATTAAGGAAGCCAGTGACGGGGAGGAAGGAGGACGAATTAGCCCGGACATGAGCGGGGGAGTTGCCAGCTTCGTCAATAGTTGCTCCCTCATTTGTTGGGAGGCCGCCATGGATTGCTGAAGCTGTTCTTGTATGGGAGTCTGCTATGCGGAGGGGGTCAAGGCTATCCCCTTTCCTTTGGCTGCGCCCTGTGCAGAAGTCCCGGCTGATGAAGATGTCCCGGTCCCCGGAGTCGATCTTAATACCGGCGGTGAAGTTACTCTTGGTGCCGGTCGGGGACCAAGGCGTGCACTCCCGGGGCACACCCGCTTGAAATATGTATGACTTCACTCGATAATTGCCTGAGTGAAGTCCTCAACTAAGTGATTTTCTTGGGTGACCCAATTTATTACGGGCAGTGCCAATTTATCAATCCCCTTTTCCCAGTACTGGGGATCTGTGGTAGGGGTGGTATCAGAGAAGCCCTTCGGGAACCTCTGGAGCTTTAGCTCCTGCATCATTCCAGCCGTCATTCTATCATAATGTCGGCTGCGCACATCCATATCATCCTAGCGATTTGCCCAGAAGTCTTCTATGTGTGCTTGGTGGGGCTCCGAGGCCCGAGGCAGTGCTACTGCGATTCGGCCATGCGGATCAAAGTTTTTTCGCGCCAGATAAAACTCTTGAAAGTTGTAACTTTTAAGCTCATTGTCTGCCTCCTTTGCGGCAGCCAGACTGCAGGTATAGTTCCCACAAGAGATCGGGAACAAAACACTAGTGACCTTCTTGTGGCCCAAGAAGGCATGAAGCTCCATTATTTGTCTGCAGTACTCCAGCAGCACGATCTTGTCCCCACAATGTCTGGGAAACAAGTAGGGTTTCTCGAAGAAGCCGACGACCCTGATGTAGGTATGCTACTAGAATTAAATGTAGTAGTGCCCATAACTACTAACCAATATCATCGCCTCCTTAGATAGGCGGTATCCGGCATCTCGGGTGGGCGTCAGCAGATGATAGTAAACGAAGCAATCGTTTACCCGGCAGTAACTGGGGAAGCTGGCCTCCCATTAAATCTGTGGAAAATGGTCCCACGGTGCTTTTTGTCCCAGACCAAATTCGAGGACGCCATCTGTAAGTAGGCCATTGGAGTGGGGCCTCTGTTGGGCCAAAGCCTAGAAAACATAAGAAGTCATGTAGAACTTCTTATTCTCGTTCAGCTGCCAGAACTGGGAGTCGACATGGTTGGAAATAATAGTAGCCCAGTCGAAGAATTGTCCCTTAGTGGACATGGCAAACAGGAAATAGTACATCCATTTTGCAAATTCTTGGGCAGAGGGTTGCCCAAATACCCGTGTCAATGCAATTATCCCCATCTGGATGCTCTCTTTGAATTCAGAGCGGGGAATGTCAATCTTCATTCTTTTGGGGTCCCTCTTCGGGAATTTGAGCTAGTTGGTGTTTATGTACAACCGAGAGGCCTCCTCCAGCTCGGTGAATTATTTCAAGGAGTCTGACCTTGTAACCACTGTAGCTTGATCAAATTGCGGGATGCCTAGGCTGATTTGGAAAGTGGCTGGGTCCAGAGACACCAGCAGAGTGGGGAATCCCGATCGTTCTGCTGGTGCTAACATGACGGCCCAGACAGAAGAGTTATAGTGGGCCGCCAGAGTAAGCACAAGCTCCGGAGACTGCACGGAGTAAGGGAAGCAAGCTGCCTGAAGAATACCGAAACCTCCAATGTTAGTAGCAAGTGCATCTCCAGCCTGTCGTTGTATATGCATTATCTTTACTAGAGCCTGCATTTCTGCCCAAGTCCCGACGCTAGCGTCGGTCATCAACTTTATCTTGGACTCAATCTTCGAGTCCACAATCTCCTCACCCTGCATATACTTCATGGTGAGGGGGAGCTTTGCTAGGGCCTTCTCTATCTTAGACTTTGCCGCTGCCCTGGTCTCGGTTGTGGATGGCAACTCTGGACTTCCGGGAGGAGATGAAGCGGATGCTTCAGACATGATTGTAAAGTGAAGTCCGGACCTGCGAGACAAAGCGACCGTCAGAACATATTTATAAAAATAAGTCAGTAACTCTGGGGTCCGGAGTTCTTACCACCGCGCCGTTTGCTTTTCCTGAAAAGTTAGTCTTTTGCATAAGTATCCGAAAAGCAAAACATAAACTTGGCATTTTCATTATATCTCCGGGTCCGGGAAAATTTGTCACACTTGACGAAGACATGAGATGGATGACGGACCCCGAAGCCCGGAGAAATGACCGTTAGAAAAGAAGAATGTGGAAGTAGGTCCACATGGGCGCCACGTGCGCTAGCATTGAATGGATGGGATGGCACTGGCGGTGGAGCCAACTGTTCGAATGCGCAAAAAAGGAAAGCCACCTGGCCAGAAGTAATTGCGCGCATGGGAAATAAATAAGGCTCTGATAGCCTTGATGGAGGAGAGAGAAAACTACCTATTTAAAACCAGCCACGAGCTAAGCTTCAACCAAGTGGTTTTCTGCCTCGAAGCCAACTTGAAGCGAAAAAACCAACAGCAAGGGTGACTCGACCAGCTCGTCAAGCCACCTAGAAGGATATACATAGAGCCGAAGGGTATATACATGGAATGGAGGGATATATACAAGGTTTGCTTATAGAAATATATATATATATACATGAGATATACACGCGGAAGACTCCCGCGGGAAGAAACCAGACAAAGCTGAAACAAGAATACACAGCTATTTACATTATGAACATGCCATCTACAAGCTATTTACAAATAATTTACAAACTGTTTACAGAGAATTTACAAACTATCTACAAAATATCTACAGACTATTTACAAATTATTTACACCTGCACAGAAGGCGGACAACCTTCTGGCAGAGCCGAGCCACCAGCAAGCGGCAAAACCAGAAAGCCAAAGAAACAAAAGGTCCAGAATCTGGCTTCCCACAAAAAGGCCACCTCTGGGATCCGGGATCCCGGAGGGGAAAAAGAACCAAGAAAACAACACACTCCGGGGAAGAAAACCCCGGAGAAGAAAAAAAAGCAAAGAAAAAGACAAGGCAGAGCTGCAACAAAAAGCAAAGCAACGACAAAAAAAGGGGACCCAACATTTTGCACACAAAATGTAGGGACGGGGATGCAGGGCATAACACATATCTATTATTTGATGAAGGACGTATATTATCATTCCAAAATAATGTGACCAAATTCTTGATTCCTCTATCAATCCTATCAAAACAAGGAGCTCTACACATGATTTCCCAATTTCCTTCTAAGGTGCTATCATCCAAAAGTATTCTTCTATTAACATATTGTGATATTGTTTTCCTACTAAAACCAATCTGAGATGAAACTAAAGATATTTGTCTTTTTCAGAGCATAGGGTTACCTACAATGGATGTCAACATAACTTTTCTTGTAATGGTCTTATCTTTAGTTTGAGATTGCTTCCCTACCTAGTTCAAACCTTTTCTAAGATTTTCAATCATATCAGTTTGCATGTCAACAACTTTTCTCTTCTTTGATGTTGCGTCTATACCCAATAATTTTAATGCCCCTTCCAACTTTTTGTTTATAAGTACAATTGAAAGCAATTGGGCTTGTTCAAGTGTTTCTAAATCATCAAATTTAGCAAATATAGCTCTTTCTATCATATTCATTGACCTCTTCTTAGCAAGACTTAAGGGTTGAACATTAGCAAGTGATCTCAAATTCTCCACATCCATTGTAAGTAAATGATCTAAGTTTCTATAATTAACATTTCTCTTTACAGTTTGAGCTAAATTTATAAGTTCATCCATGCCAGTAGGAGCACGTGATCCTGAACCTTCTCCAACATCAATTGCTTGAGCTTCCATAGGGAGTAATCTCGACCCTTCTTCAATGTGCAATTCTTCGACTTGACTTGATCCTCTTACTTCATCTTGTCCTTCACCTTCTTTAGTTTTATGATAATATGCCAATGTAGCTTCACAATTTCTTTGTTTGGTACCAGGTAACCTTTTTCTAGCATATTTACGTTGTCTTCCTTTCTTGTTCCCCATTTCTTCTCTTCAAAAAATGTCTTCCAAAAGACCAGCAATAAAAATTATTTTCTTCAAAAAAATACTTTGATATAACATTTCTCCTCTCCAAAATTATGCCTTCAAAAAAATAGAAATAACAATCCTTCTCCAAAAAATACCTTTGTAAAAATTGATCAATAATACAAAAAGTGAATTCACATATTGTAATTCGGTAAAAAAGTGAAAAGAAAAAACATTACTTTTATACCATTCTAAATTAAAAAAAAAAACTAATTCAAAATGGCCAACGTACTTTGAGCAAAGTACCCCAGATAAAACCCCGGTGGGGTGATTCTCGACGGACTTTTCACACAGGGGTCTTCGCGCGAAAACCCCCGGACCACTTCGCACAAAGACCCCTAAAATGTAAATTGGCCCTCAAAGAAAAAGAAAAAAACCTCTTAAAAAAGGCCTTTCAAGGCCTGGGACAAGGACCAAATCAAATGATTTTCTGAAACACATGATGCCAAATGATGCGATTCGGAACAAGCTTTCTAATGAATATAATTTTAATATATATTGAGTTCATTATCACTTTCAAATATTACTTTAACTAAACATAGGTTGTTTCTTCATTCAACAACCTGTCTCTTTAAGGCTTTGGGAAAAATAGTAAATTACAAATTTTTTTAATATTAAAAATATGTATGAAAAGAGTATTTGTGTTACCTTTCTATTATAAAAAAAAATTGAATTTCGATATATAGAGATCAAGTTAGAGTGATTCAAGTGACCTTATGTCTAAATTACAGTTACTATCACTTTAGAACTTAATAAACTATGAAATATTGACCCAAAATGAATGAAACCAATTTCATCCTCTATATAATGGAGTTACAAATATAATCTTGAAAGAATTACATTGTTATCATATTTTAAAAAATAGTTACACTGATCCAAGTGACACTCACTTCTTAAAAATACAGCTTTTTCACACACCATTTTTTGAAGGAGAAAAAATATATATTTTAATATTTAAAAAAAACATATATTTAGAAACTAGAAAGAAAAATCTAAAAGACCCAAGTTTACATCATCTTCAAATTCCTAATAGTTTTGCGGCAATAAGTGTTTGAAAGTGAAGTTTTTTCTCAGAATGTTGATCTCTGTGTCAAAGTTGGCCAAAAAGTGGGACACACTATTGTGGGACCACCCCTATAATAATGACTTAAACAAACTCCTACACTCTAGAAAGAAGATCCCTCGTCTCTAAAATGAGTGGAAAGAGGTGGTGCTAGTGCTTATCATGTTTTTGACTCTGTAAGGTAGATTCAAATGATTTCACTCCCATCTATTCCACTGTTAAATTACTTTTTTCATGGGATTAAGTTCTTTCCTTTATCATTCTAATAAAAAAAATAAGATTAAAGTGGGGATTCCCTTGCATCAAGGGATTAATATTAGATATAATATCAATATATCCCTCTCCCCTAGTTCAAGTCCCAACCATCGTCCCATTGGGAACTCCAATTTGTTTGTTGATTTAGAAATGGAGAAAACCTCATAGGACAAAACTCCCCTCCAAAAAGAGAGATGAAAACACACAAGATGCATGGATGGATGGATGGAGGACTAAAGACCCCCAAGGACTACATACATCATGTATATTCAATCAATTATCCCCTTATAAGAAGGATAGTACGAGACATGAAATCCCCCCCATAATGAAGAAGATCCAATATTGATGAAGTGTACCTACAAACAAAAGACAATCCAAGGCCTACAAGAAACATGTCTCCCCTTAGGAAGAAACAAATACATCATGTGATGAAGAATCGAATCCATGCCAAAATGGAAGGAGGAAGGAAGTCCCCAAGTATGCATCTCGGAAGACTAAAAAGGTATCTCCAAGCTCAAGGAATCCATCACATCATCAAACTGAACCATGAAATATGACAAACCATGTGAAGGAGAAGAATCAAGAATGTTAATCTCCAAAGAATTTAAAGAAGTATCTCCAACTCCAACTGTGATGAAACTATCATCAAAGAGAAGAGAACCCCCTCAAGTATGTCTCCCAAATCTACACTATGAGACTCAACAAATAATTCTGAAATGTCATCCAAGTAATCATCTCACACTGCAAGATTTTAAACACTATGATCATCTTGTTGAAGAGTAGAACTCATGTCCAAAGAAGCATGAGATGGAGGAGTTGGTAGCTCAACACTTGTCTCAAGAACACAATGATTCAAGTGTCCAAAATTATCCTCACATACAAAATTCACCCTTGGTAGAAGCTAGGTGGGTACATCATGAACATCATTATCATCGTCAAAAAAATGTGAAAAAGGAATACAAGCATGATGCATGATCAACAACTCTCATAGCTATGACATCTCTAGTCTCTATGTCCCTAATGTAGACATGATCAGGAGTGAACTCAACAATTATACCTTGTGCCCCATGAATAATTTGATAAATAGAAAGGAGATTAGTGGTCAAGGATAGTACACAAAAAATATCATCAAATGTCACTTCTCCCATAGGAATAGAACCTTTCCCACAAACCTTCATGTATGTGTTGTTACCCATCAATATATGAGGAGAATTAAAAGTCTCAATAGAAGAAAAAATATCCATAGAAGATGTCATATGATGTGAAACACCTAAATCAAGAAGCCATTTACCTTTCTTAGGATGTGTGGTAGCCATGAATGCTTGATCTTTACCTTTATCCTTGGTTGATGATATAGATGAAGAAGCTGACAAATTTGATGAAGAAGAAAGAGGTGGATAGACTGATGAGGGTAGCTTGATGTTGTGCTTGTGAATAATGTGACTAAGCTCATCAATCTTCTTAATAAAACACTTATGCTCATCAAATCCTTCTTTTCTACAATATGCACATTTTACCCTCTTCCTTCTAGATGATTCCTCTCTCGAAGAGGACTTGGATTCAGAAGTATGTTGTGAAGGAGAATCATCACATTTCTCATGAGGCTTAGGATCCTTATGTTTCTTCTTTCATTTTCCTTTGGAAGCCTTTGGAGTGGAGTCATTTGCAAGAAGTGCATAATGCTTTGAAAACTTCAATTGACCCATGTGTGTCAACTTTGCTTATTCCCTTGTAAGTTGAGCTATAAATTCATCAAGAGAAGACATTTTGTATGCACTACCAAGACCATCCATAGTATCATAGAATGTATAAACAAAAATTGAATATTCAAGTCCTAGCTTGGAAAGAATAGATAATATCAATTGTTCATCCTCTTTAGTAATGCCACAAGTAGAAAGATCCAATCTAATAGAATTGAACTAAGAGAAAAAGTCTTGAATATTGTCAAAATATCTAGGATCTAGACCTATAAGCACATTCTCCAATCTGAACTTTCTCATTCTATCAGGTTTACCAAAGAGTCCCTCCCTGATTATCCAAGCATCATGAGGATGTGTGCAAGATGCAATATGATATAGAAAATTAGGAGAGATGGATGATCTAAGAGAGCCAAGTTCTTTATCCCTTTGATCAAACCATTTTCTCCTTTCTACAATACCTATAGCTAGTTCTAGATCCTATCCAAAAGTGATTCTATGAAATCCAACACTTAATAAATGATTAGATACATATTCTTTCCGATCATGGTAATTATATGGAGAGAGGATTTTGATTTTTGAAAATTCCTTAATGCAACCAAATAATGATAGAGGGGTATATGCACCAAGATGGGGGATCAAAAAGGTGCCAAGTATCATGTCTCTTACTATCCTTCAAATGATTTCACTCCCATCTATTCCATTTTTAAATCACTTTTTCATGGGATTAAGCTCTTCCCTTTATCAGTCTAATAAAAATAATAAGATTAAAGTGGGGATTCCCTTGCATAAAGGGCTTAATCTTAGATATAATATCAATATATCCTTCTCCCCTAGTTCGAGTCCCAACCGTCGTCCCATTGGGAACTCTAATTTGTTTGTTGATTTAGAAAGGGAGAAAACCTCATATGACAAAATTCCCCTCCAAAAAGAGAGATGAAAACACACAAGATGCATGGATGGATGGATAGAGGACTAAACACCCCCAAGGACTACATACATCATGTATATTCAACCAATTATCCCCTTATAAGAAGGATAGTACGAGACATGATATCCCCCCCATAATGAAGAAGATCCAATATTGATGAAGTGTACCTGCAAACAAATGACAATCCAATGCCTACAAGCAACATGTCTCTCCTTAAGAAGAAACAAATACATCATATATTGAAGAATCCAATCCATGCCAAAATGGAAGGAGGAAGGAAGTCCCTAAGTATGCATCTCTGAAGATTGAAAAAGGTATTTACAAGCTCAATGAATCCATCACATCATCAAACTAAACCATGAAATATGATAAACCATGTGAAGGAGAAGAATCAAGAATGCCAATCTCCAAAGAATGTATGAAGTAGTATCTCCAACTCCAACTGTGATGAAAATGTCATCAAAGAGAAGAGAAACCCCCTCAAGTATGTATCCCAAATCTGCACTATGAGACTCAACAAATAATTATGAAATGTCATCCAAGTAGTCATCCCACACTGCAAGATTTTAAACAGTATGAACATCCTGCTAACGAGTAGAACTCGTGTCCAAAGAAGCAGGAGATGGAGGAGTTGGAAGCTCAACACTTGTCTCAAGAAAACAATGATTCAAGTGTCCAAAATTATCCTCATATACAAAATTTACCCTTGGTAGAAGGGTGGGTACATCATGAACATCATTATCATCATAAAAGAAAATGTGAAAAGGAATACAAGCATGATGCATGATCAACAACTCTCATAGCTATGACATCTCTAGTCTCTATGTCCCTAATGTAGACATGATCATGAATGAAATCAACAATTATACCTTGTGCCCCATGATTAATTTGATAAATAGAAAGGAGATTAGTGGTCAAGGATAGTACACAAAGAACATCATCAAATGTCCCTTCTCCCATAGGAATAGAACCTTTCCCACAAACCTTCATGTATGTGTTGTTACGCATCAATATATGAGGAGAATTAAAATTCTCAATGGAAGAAAAAATATCCATAGAAGATGCCATATGATGTGAAACACCTAAATCAAGAAGCCATTTGCCTTCCTTAGGATGTGTGGAAGCCATGAATGCTTGACCTTTATCTTTATCCTTGGTTGATGATATAGATGAAGAAGCTGCCAAATTTGATGAAGAATAAGGAGGTGAATAGACTGATGATGGTAGATTGATGTTGTGCTTGTGAAGAATGTGACTGAGTTCATCAATATTCTTAATAAAACACTTATGCTCATCATGTCCTTCCTTTTTAAAATATGCACATTTTACCCTCTTCCTTCTAGATGATTCCTCTCTCGAAGAGGACTTGGATTCAGAAGTATGTTGTGAAGGAGAATCATCACATTTCTCATGAGGCTTAGGATTCTTATGTTGCTTCTTTCCTTTTTCTTTTGGAAGCCTTTGGAGTGGAGTCATTTGCAAGAAGTGCATGATGCTTTGAAAACTTCAAGTGACCCATGTATGTCAACTTTGCTTATTCCCTTGTAAGCCGAGCTGCAAATTCATCAAGACAAGACATTGTGCATGCACTAACAAGACCATCTATAGTATCATAGAATGTAGAAACCAAAATTGAATATTCAGGTCCTAGCTTGGAAAGAATAGATAATATCAATTGTTCTTCCTCTTTAGTAATGCCACAAGTAGAAAGCTCCAATCTAATAGAATTGAACTTAGAGAAAGAGTATTGAATATTGTCAAAATCTCTAGGATCTAGACCTATAAGCTCATTCTCCAATCTGGACTTTCTCATTCTATCAGGTTTACCAAAGAGTCCCTCCTTGATTATCCAAGCATCATGAGGATGTGTGCAAGATGCAATATAATATATAGAAAATTAGGAGAGATGGATGATCTAAGAGAGCTTTATCCCTTTGATCAAACCATTTTCTCCTTTATGCAACACCTATAGATGGTTCTAGATCCTGTCCAAAATTGATTCTATGCAATCCAACACTTAACAAATGATTAGATACAGATCCTTTCCGTTCATGGTAATTATATGGAGAGGATTTTGATTTTTGAAATTTCCATAATGCAACCAAATAATGATAGAGAACAACTAATAACTCCTTCAAAACACCGATGCAAATGAAATCCAAGAATTAACCAAGTGCATATATAGCCCCAAAATGGTCTATTTATGAAAGTGACATTTCAACTCTAAATCATTGCAAACTAATACAAGGAGGAAAAATTTGAAGATATTATTTAATTAAAGAAAATTTTAAATTTTTATAGCTCTTGCCAATACAAGGAGGAAAAATTTGAAGATATTATTGAGAAAATATGTGCAAATTTCAATTCACCCTAAAATTCCCAAGCTAAATCCTAGCATACTTAATACATTCCAATTAATTGGAAACCACATTGGAAACTAGAATATTTAACACAAACCTAAAATGATCTTGGAAACTCTCACAAATCCTACCCATATACACTTGAACTTAACAAAGTTCAAAAGATAACAATGAGAGGGGGATGAGATGCTCTAATGATATAATATCCATACTCATTTTAAGAGCCAAACAAAGTGTTCCTATAAATGAAACCATGATAAAATGTATCTCAAAAATATAACATCAAGATTATGTCAAATCATCTTAGTTAATGCTTCATCCCATCCTAATTAAGAAGTGGAAAAAAAGAGATTGTGCGAGAATCAATGGAAGCATTCAAAATTGGTGTGAGAGAGGATCATCTGTAATAAAATAGTGATCTATTGGGTTAGAGAATATGTGCTAATCTGGTTAGGGCTAGAATGTTGAATATACTTTTCAGGAGAATATATTTTTCTTCTCCCGAAAACTATGTGTATGATTTTGAGTTGACTATTAATTTTAGACGATATTCCCACAATGATAGCATTTATCTTAAAAAAAAAAACGGCTTTTAAAGTAGGAGATTGTATGATTTATATACAAACCATAAAATTGAAACAATTCATTTACTACTCTCGTTTAGTTTATCTAATCCTGCAACTCTAGTAAATAATTGTTAAAGACATGCAGACATTTGGATTCCTGGGAAAATTAGTCGCTCACCTAAATCATAACATTGATTTTGTTTGGAAAGATTCAAGAAATAATTCAAGGTGATCTAATAGTTAAGATTCGTAGAAAGAGCAGGAACCCTTGAAATAAGGTAACACTAAGAAATAATCTTTAACGTTCAATTACAGTTCACATAAATAGGTGTTGTGAGTATTAACGTAAAGAAAGCATTGGGCGAAAGTGAAAATATGCCAATAGGATTTTTATCATTAAATATTAGTTACTACCAAAACGTTACAGTAAATAACCCTATAAAATACTGTCAACTCCACATGTCAAACAGATTCTCCAAAAATTTAGTTCCTAGAGGGAGTAAGATACTGATCCTGAAAGTCCTTACAAAACTTAAACAAACCCACATCACCTGCATCATCTTACAGCAAATCTGCAACATTTGATGGTAATTCTTCGATAGCCACATTGTAAAATCTTTGTAAATCCACCAGCATTCTCTCATCATCCCGGGTGACAAAGTTAATTGCCACACCCTTCCTACCAAATCGCCCACTCCGACCTATACGGTGTAGGTAGTTTAAAGGTTATATTGGCAAGTCATAATTGATAACAAGAGAAACTTGTTGAACATCAATACCTCGGGCCAGAAGGTCTGTAGTGATCAGCACTCTGGAACAACCAGATCTAAATTCTCTCATAATGATGTCTCTGGTATTCTGATCCATATCACCATGTGTTGCAGACACCGTGTGATCACGAGCTCTCATTTTGTCTGTGAGCCATTCAACATTTTTCCTTGTATTAACGAAAACCACACTCTGTGTTATTGCTAGTGTTTCATACAAATCACATAGTGTGTCAAGCTTATACTCCTCTATATCCACATTTACATAGAACTGTTTAATACCCTCTGGAATAAGCTCATTTCTCTTCACAAGAATCCGTACTGGATTATTCATGAACTTCCTCGTAATCTCCAGGGCTTCAGGAGGCATTGTAGTCGAGAAAAGCCCAACTTGGAGGTTTTGATGAAGCAACTGAAAAATATCATGTATCTGACACAACAAGGAGATCAATTAATGAAAAGAACAAAATGAATGTTTTAGAAAATGGAATAATCGATAACACTCTAATATTACCCGATCATCTGACAACATTGTATCTGCTTCATCAAGAACAGACATTCTAAGAGCAGAGGGCATGGCGACATAACAAGTCATAAACCCTGCCAGGTGTCCCCACAACAACATGAACACCAGACAGGAGAATACGGAGGTCCTCCCGGATGCTTGTTCCTTCAACGCAAGCATGAACTTTTACTTGTAGATAATCACCAAGTGCCCTCATAACTTTTTCTATTTGCTGTTCCAGTTCTCGAGTTGGTGCCAAAACTAGTGCCTGCCAGTTCTGCAGACTGTAGTCCAGTTGTTGCAGAATTTCTGAACAAAATATTGCAGTCTTTCCTGTTCCTGAATGTGCTTGTAGGATAACATCATGGCCTGGGCAAAAAGGAACAATACCTCTCTGCTGAATAGCAGAGGGTTTCTCAAAACCTGTTGGTCATGTGTAAATAGATGTCGTCAAGCATCCAAAACAATTAATAATCAGTCTAAATCAGTATATACCATCAGAGATCAACCCATTAATCACTACAATTTATCTTGCAACAATTTAGTCAGTACTTCAATGTTAGCATCTGGTGAATTTATCTTCTGTACACATAGCTAAAATGCTTCGACAATGCATTCTAAATCATAAAATCCTCACTTACCATAAGCATAAATTCCTCGCAACAATTTTTCTTGAAGACCCATAGAGTCAAAAGTATCACGAACTTCCTCCCAAGTAGAACAAAGTTCCTCACCTTCACCTTCACCTTCAAGGCTGCAACACAACCACAATACATAATATCAACCAAATTGTTCACAACACGTTTGAAAATTATGGCTGGCGTTTTACTTACACGTTTTCCATGTTTTCTGCATCAATATTGCCCTCGGCTTCATCCGTGCGCGCCTTCTTCTTGCTTAAGCTTGCGTAGAGGGTGAGTGAAGCATAAATCCCTCGCAATAGATTTTCTCGAAGGCTCGTAGAATTAAAACTATTGTGTAATTCCTGCCAAGTAGAAAATAGTTCCTGGCGTTCAATACTGCAACACAAGCACGGTACAGAATAAAGCATCATGTAAACCGAATTGTTCACAACCCGTTTAGCAATTTTGATTTTTTGCAACTTACATTTTCTTAATTTCTATTGCATTAAAATTATCCCCAGCTTGATCCATTCCCACTATCTATTTTCTTGCTAACTTTGACGGTTTTCACTTTTGATGGATAATTGAAGGGAGAAGCGTGAAAGTTTATAGGCTTCAAGTTCATACGCGTCATTTATTCTAAAGCTACTTTTCTTTGTATTTATTCTCATAACTCCTAAGGTTAATGCAATCGTGTGGGGAGTAAAGATTTTCATTTAATCTGGTATTTCGCTCTTTCCAATACATGGATAACAGCTTTGAAGATATTGGTAGCTCATTTAATCTGTAATCATTTTCCTATGTCATTTCTAGATTTGTATTATAGCAGTGATTTATTTGCACATTATGAAAGCCCTGATATTAAAGTGTGGTCATTTCTAATTAAGATTTGCATTAAAGCGGCAAATTATTGCTATCAACTCTGCACATGTCTTCAAACTCATTTGTTTTATTGATAGAATGATAAATTATTCAAATAAAGAGGTAACAAGCTTTCAAGATTAAAAAATTATTGACAGGGAAAACACCCAATTATCCACAAGGGGTCTAATAATGGTCATGTCTACGGGGCAGAACAGTTGCACCTTATGTAACAATTTTTTTGGCTTTATTAATTAAATTAAAAATCAGACAATAGTATGTGATTTTTAATTTAATTAATAAAGTCAAAAAAATTGTCACATGGGTGCATTTGTTCTACGCGCTTGCACACCTAATAACTGTTCACCATTACACTATTAAATAAACACTACAAGTGCAAGATTATTGGTGCACTTATGTTTTTATTACACATCACATTGCACCAAAAAGATTACATTGTTATTAAAAAAAAAAGAATGCATACATTTACAAAGTGAATGATTGGTCCAAGAGTATAAATACAATCTATTAATGTACATTTCATATTCAATTTATGTACACACATGTACAACTATTGGTGCATTCCATATTTAGTCAGCTACATACATGTACAACTATTGGTGCATAATAACTTTTCATAACACTCTCATCTCATCTGCATATTAACCCAAAAAAGTATGACATCTTCAAGTATTTAATCCAATTGCAATTTATACATGCATGAACAGCTAATAGTATCAGACTCACCAATTGAAATAAATCCAATTTGTGTGTATTCTACAATCAATAATTGCATGAGATAACATTTCTTCAATTCATCTTATCAAATGGATCACAACCTTGTCTACACTTTCACGATTGTCCTTACTCTGCTCCAAAGCTCCCATATTGGCATAATCGAGCAGGATGCCTAGAAAGGGTTTCGTATTTTGTTTACACCTGCGAATTGCATCTCCTTTAAAATTCCTGTAGGATTTTCAATAGACTATTTTGTGTTGACCCTGCGATTGTTTCACCTCATTAATAACATCTCCTTGATGCTTTCTAACACTATTCATGTGCCTTGTTTGTGTATCCACACTTTGCATACTAAACTGCCACAACTTCAAAAATCTCCTCTAAAATTAAATATTTTTGTTTAATGTTTTGATAGTTGCCCATGCCCTATTTTGTAGCTTCCAGCTTGCAGAGAGGAAACTGGCAAAGGTTGTAGAATCTGGCTTTACACCTGTGTGTTTGCATTTGCTTGGAAGTTTCATGGCCCTTATGACAAATCTATTTTTGGAGATTCATGAACTGCATCTACGCTTTGGTAGATGTCCATACCTTGCACTAGAACTCCCATTATTTCACAGACATGAAGGATTTTGATAAAAAACTTTCTGCCATTATCAGAGATGTTACCTGTAGAAACATAGGAGTCAAATATATTATTCATTTTTATTGCTGCCCTTTCCATTCCAGCGTGCTATATCCAAAAGGACTATGTAGGATATCAAAAACATCTATCAATTTGGTGCAAACCTGTAACTGGATACTTCCCTCAACTCTAATCCATAGAAATAGGCGCATTCTCTAGTATGATTGTCCACAGAAAACACACAATGGTTGTTCCACAGAATGATTTACTAATGAAGTTCAGCTACAGGATTGAACCAGATGTGGAATCTATTCTCTCGGCCCTTGTGGAAATTATCATTCCCATATACATTACTCTACAAAACCACTGTAATTTGAAGTATAAAATGCCACAGCAGTTCCTGCAAAGCAGTTCAGATGAAGCTTGATGGCAGCACTGAAGAATTTATAGTAGAATTCATCTTATAAAAGGATTTCTGACAGGAACAACAATCAATGTTGAAAAGATCTTAGATCTTGTGTCATCAATGAAGTGCTTATGGATTTGAATTGAGTTTGAATTTTCCGGAGTCCATAAGAAATTTCGCTGGTAGGTTTCGATTAAAAAAAATATTTGTTAAAACTACTGAAGTAAGATTTAGAATGTATTCAACTTATTTAAGTAAGAATTAAATTCTAAAATTGAAAATTATATAGATTATTTTAGTCATATAATTATTTAATTTTTTTAGAATAAAAATATAAAATATATTCAATTTATAATATAGTAAATATATCTCAAACTTATTAATTTTAATTTTAAATGATAATTAAGAACTAGATTAGGGATATAATTAATTAGAATATATAACTAGCATAATAATATGTTAAAGAATTTATATAAAATAAGTGAAGAGATCTCAATTTAAAGATAATTATTCAATTGTGTTGAAGTTATTTACCGCTACATTAAACAACAATAACTGTAATATGCAAATAATTAGATTCTAATAATGAATACTTAGAGAGGTTTCAGACACCTAATCCTAGATATAAAAGAACCATAGCTAGATTATAAAGACTTGGAAAGATTCCAATGTAATAAATACCCTACTCTCGTGCAACAAGTCCTTCCCTTTTTTATCTTAATTTTGTGTACACAAAGTTATTGAATATGTTGCTTCCACCATCACTTTGCCTTTGAAGGAATTGTGTGAAGTCTCTTCATTCTTGTCTTTCTTTGTCCAAACTTAACAAAAACATTTCCACTAGCTTGCATATATCACATAGAATCCATCTCATTTTAGCTACATAACTTAGAATCCATTTTAGTGTTTATTTAGCATTAGAATCTATTGCATAAATCATTGTTATTTTGTTGAAAGGACAACATTCCATAAAGAAAATCAAAAGAGAAAATCAAACGGAGATGAGAGCCCCCAGTTTAGCTCAATTGGTGTAAGGTAAATGTGTTTGTGTTTCATTGTATTTCTCATTATTTTCTTTATCTTTGCATTGAACACTAACATATTTTCCATTGATCAAATTTCAGCATGCCCGGTGAGACCCACGTCCCTTTTAATTTGACAAAAATATTTGAGTATTTTTCAAGGTTACAAGTGCAGGTTGCAAAACAATGTCTCTTTATGCAGCAGTGTCTCCTATTTTCATTATTTTCATTGCAAAATGACATCTCCGCCCTTCGGATTTAATCATCTTTATTTTGCAATAAAGTGAGTGTTTATTAGTTTTTATCTAACTCATTTGTTGCAGGACTTTTTGTTTAAATGTGTTATCTATCTTTTTGCAATATTCACATTTGATTTTTTTGCAAGTTTTAATTTTCATAGGCTAACCCTTGCTGTTGGGTTTTAATAGTTTCTTGAAAGTCTAGATCAATACCTCTATTAGGCCTCTACAAGTTGAATCAATGTCTTTGATAGGTAAAAGTTAGGATTTTCTTCTAAACTTTTCTTTACATTTTTTTTATTACTTAACAATCCAAATAACACAAATATATCGATAACTTAGTGTAGTTTTTTAATTATATGTAAAGCTTATTCCAATTTTAACCTAGATATCTTTTATGTTTCTTTCATTTGATCTCAACACTAATTACATCTTCATTTATTAGCATCTGCGTCTATCCATCAACATCTTTGCTACTGCTATTTTATTTGTAGGCTTTTTGGATTCTTGTTAACCACTAATGGATTTGTGTATTCTTTTTTTTACATTCCATGACAAGGAACGAACTATTAACAAGTGGTTTTGCAAGTTGCTTATATTTATTTACTTGTCTTTCTTGTGCTCATTAATATAGTTGTACGCAATCTAATTAGGCGATTAATTGATCAAGTTTCTTAAGTGTTTGGAGGGTCTTGCAAGTGGAGCATTCCTTGCAAGATTCTCATTTTTTGTTTTGATTAGGTATATTTCCTTCGATGAAAAGATAAAACAAGAGTATCATCTCCCCTTGCATTCTAATAGATCTTGGGTGTAAGAGAAATTACTTCTATCTTTTTCTCTAGAGAGGCATGCTTTGGTGGAAAAAGAGGTACTCACCTCAAAGGAATGACCTGACGAGGTGTTATTAATCCAGCCTGTTATATATGTGTGGATGCAAAGAAAAGTCATAGTCCACTGATACCAGCATATACCATATAGTGCCAATTTGAAAGGTGGTATACTAACACTTTGTGGGACACAATTTTGCAGTGGAGGGTATATTAGATGTCAAGTATGATTGGTTAGAGCCTTAAGTAACTTGTTGGATTCTTATATCATGTCGAGATTCTCAGAATCACTAGACACCTTAGTTAGAAGCCTACCTTTTGTTGGCCTTAGTGTAGTTGTTGTAGTGCAGAGGGATTTTGTCATCTCTTGACGATACTCACCATATGTGTTTCCTAGGAGTTGAGGTGAAAACTCCTGGCTTTGTATAGACTATTTATGATGCATTCACAGTCAGAGTTTCCCTAATGGAGATGGTGCAACCATGCAGTAAGAGTCAACATAGAAGAAACAACCAATTCTAGGTCTTTAAGAACTAAATAATGAACAATCAACATGCCTCACATGCCTTCATATTATCAGTTAATCAAGATGTACATCATACATGCTCAACAACATGTCGACTTACATTATAAGGCACACATGCTCGATTACATACAAAAATCTAGATCCATACTAGATGCTAAGCTAGTCAAATGCTCTACCACTTCCAACTTCTACCTAAGGAACCAAGACTACAAATATATACAAGATCGTAAGCCACACGTCATCCATAAAAGATCACATTCTCGAAGAAAGAAGAAAATGTATTACAACATATAGGGCAGGACCCAAATCCATAAGAACATCTTCAAATAGATATGGAATGAAGCAAGATCACTTAAGGAGGTCGGCCATGAGCATAAAATCCTCAAATAATGCACCAATTAGCATCATTGAATGTGAAACGCCCTCGCTAGGCAAATCATGCCAACCTTGTTGTCTAGGAAAAGGGCAGTTAGACAGTTGGTCGGTCCGAAGGAGTTACACGGATGCGACAGTTTGCCTTGCATACCTTTGGACACTATATATATACATTCTCCTTTATGTAAGGGGGGGGGGGAGATTATAATGTTGGAATACCTTTGTGCTTGATGTATGAATCAATAAAGATAATACTATTATACATGCTCTGTTAAATACTTTTCTTTATGTATGTCTCTGTCAATTCAAGTTTACCCCTGAGGGAAAACATTTGGTACCTTTGCCTAGACATTCTCAGGAAGACAATAAATGGATGGTGTACAGGCACTATGGGCCTACCAGTTGGTGAGATTAACCCAGAGGCCAACGACGCACATACAGAGCTCTACGAAGGAGAAGACAATACAATGAGGAAATCACTCAATTGAGAAGTGTTGGAATAGAACGACATGAATGAATAAAAAAAATTGATGTGTTGATTATTGCCCTATGGAGAAGTGAGAAAAGAATTCATGCACAATAAATTGAATAAAAATAGAAAGAAGGAACTCGAGGAGGAACAAATCACTAGAAAAGTCATACTCGCACAACAACAAGCCGAGCGATGGGAGAGATACAGAAGATGCGCCGAAGGACTATCGAAGGGAGTAAGTGAAGACAAGGGTCTAGAGGAATCTGACCGGGAGGCTGGGAGAAGTGATGAGGACCGCCTAGAGGAAACAAGGAGCTTTTTTGGGTCCTTAACCTTAACCCCATGGACGAAAGAAAGAGAAGCCCGAAGGAAGGAAGAAGAGGAATCTGCATAGAGAGAAGCTTAGGATACCGCTACCGCTGCAAGCATTGAAGTGACAGAGGGACATGGGGATCACAGTAGCCCACTAGGCCTGGACAGTTCTAGTAGTTTGGGGACATCAAGTGGTATGGTACCAAACATTTCCTGGGTACTGACACTGGCAGTACCATCCCAGCCTGTAACACAACCGGTGCTGCAAACACAGTCGACACCTAGAAAAGTAAACATGGCGACTAAAAAAGAGAAGCTACCAAAATTCCATGGAGATGGGAAGGAAGATCCAGTACAACATTGTCGTACGTGCGAGATAATCTGGTCGACAAATGGAGTCACCGACTAGGAAGAATGGGTGAAACAGTTCCCCGCCACACTCAGAGGGGTAGCCATCGATTGGTACTTCGATGTGGACAAAACAAAGATGACCACTTGGGATGAACTCAAGAAAGAATTCCAGAAGGAGTTTCGACTCCTGAGGGATGACAATGAAATTGTTTCAGAGATAAATAGTACCAAACAAGGCAAGAAGGAGACTGTGTGGGCCTACAGTTTCCAACTGAAGGAGTTAGTTGGAAAAATGGAGAGTTAGCCAGCGGATAGTTTAAAGAAAAGATGGTTCGTGGAGGGCCTAAAAGTGAACCTACAGAGGAAAATGAAGATAGTCTTCTTCCGATGAAGATGACACTGTCGATGATGATAGTAGTA
This sequence comes from Thuja plicata, assembly GCA_018584345.1. Taxonomy (NCBI): domain Eukaryota; kingdom Viridiplantae; phylum Streptophyta; class Pinopsida; order Cupressales; family Cupressaceae; genus Thuja; species Thuja plicata. Next base: position 28,542 of record MU213120.1, on the reverse strand, counting down.
GTGACAGTGAGTCGAAGAAAAAATTCATGGCACTCCAAAAGAACATGGAAAGAATGATGAAGGAGTTCAAGACCATGAAAGGGGGTACCAACAAGGGGGAAGATGACATGTGGTGTACGGACTACAAGGAGAGAGGTCATATGAAGGGATCATGTCCCAAAAATTCATTTTGTGACATTTGCGAGATCATGGGCCATTCCACCAAGGAATGCCCATACAACATGAAAGTGAGGAATCAACAAGTGCTATTTACTCAAGAGAAACCATCTACATCGGGCAGGTATGAAGGCAACCAGCGTGGTGGAGGAAGGGGCAATAGCAACAACACCAACACAAGGAGTTGAATACAATATGACTCCAAGGGTCGGCCGATGATCTAGTGCTGAGCTTGCAATCAGTGGGGCCACTTTTCAAGGGACTAGGACAAGGGTGACACTCCTCATAAGCTATGTTGCTGGTGTGGTCCTAGTAACCACGAGGATGCCAAATACCCAAAATCTGGCATTAATTGGCTAGACACAGATGGAACCACGAGTACAGTATTGACCGTCACCTAAGGGCAAGAAAAGAAAGCCACATATCTAGACCCTTGAATAGAAAAACAATGGGCACAAGAGGCTAAAGAAGAAATAGAGAAGGCGATGAAGGCACAAAAAGAAACATGGGAGATGGCCACCACCTCAGGCTAGAGGGAGGCAAAAAAAAATTCTGAGACAACTATTATATTTAGAGGTATCGGTGAAACTCTAGGACCTCCTTCACACCATGCCTCACTTGGGAATGACATTATTGGGGAACTTGGTCACGCAGCCAAATACCACACGTACAAACATCCCCAGAGGGTATGTAATTGACCTGATGATACTTGTTGTAAACAATGGGAGGTACCTAGCAGTCATTGAGATGGGCATCCTTGGCACCATCCTGACAAACACTATATTGTATGGAGGGTCAAGAGTGAATGTTCTTCCGAAGGAGACATGGAAGAAATTGGGCAAGCTAACATTGTGGCCCCCAACCTTCAACTTATTGGGCACCGATCAAAATGACATCAAACCCATTGGAACTCTCATGGCTCAATGTGTGATGAGTAGTACACAACCCTTCATACTTGAATTTGTGGTGATCCCACTAAAGAAAAAGGGGTACGATGCTATTTTGGGATGAGGGTGGCTCACCTCGGCGAAGGTGAACCACAACTAGAAGCGGAACACACTTACCATGGAGACTACAAGGAGGACATACATGATTGATCTCCGCATGCAAATGGTGAGTGAGGAGTTAGCATCTTCAGACTCAGAATCCGAAGGAGAGCAATTTGGATAAGACGAAGGGAAAAGAAGAATGGAGCCCAATGACGAAGGGGTGTGGGAGTTGGAAGAATGTTCTAGGGATGATGAAGATTAAATGAATGACCTCTTTCATTAGAAAATGGAAGATTATGAGTTCTTTACACCATCTTGTAACATGCTAAGCATTAGGGAGGAGGAAGCCACCCCCACACACCATTTTATGAAGGAAGAACCCATCTCCCAGGAGGTAAAATCAAAAGGGAAAAACCTCTATGACGACACTCGTGTCGGTGACGGTTGGAATCCCATGGCTGCAACCTTCAAAATATTTATTCTTCTTCTTCTAATTTACGGACGAGAGATCATGGTTCCTATTGAATTTATGGTACCAAGTCTAAGGATAGCCATTGAGAATAGACTCAAAGAGAAATGATTGCTGGAATAGTGGGCGATGAAGCGGACATAGGTCACGCCAGGTCAGTTGATATTGAAGTTTAATGGGTGAAATGAAATAAAACCTGGAAAATTCAAAGAAAAGTGGCTAGGCCCATATAAAATTTGAGAAGTTGTCATGAATGGGGCAGTGAAGTTATGGACACCTGATGGCCAGGCGGCTCCAGATGCAATCAACGGGTCAAAGTTGTAAATATATCATGAACAGGAGCAAGAAACAGACCGTTAGGCCCGTCAGGAATCTAAAAACACTCACATAAAAAAAAATTAAAAAAAAAAATTAATTAATTAAAAAAAAGAAAAGGAAGAGGCAGTCCGTACAGTAGTGTATGTACTGATACCGTAGGGCCGTATGGACAAAAAATTTGTAACAAGAAAAAATTTGACGTCGTACTGTCTGATGTTGTACGAATGAAAGTACAACTAAAAATTTTTAAATAATACTCCGTACGGTACCATATGGTCTGATGTCGTACGGACGTACATATGAAAAAGTTGTGAAAAAACATTGTACTGTCAGCCTGTTGTCGTACGACCAGGAAAGGAAAATACAAAACATAAAAGGAAGGCCATATGACCGTGTAAGCATTAGAGGGGAATATCGTACGGCTGGTGAGGGAAAAAACAACAGAAAATAACCGTACAACCTAAAAAACTTTGAGGGAAACATAAAAAGTGAACGTAGACATTATGTCATACGACATGGAACAGACGAGAGAAAAGGCAAACCAAAGGAAAAAAATGCATGGGAATGTTAAGTATACTGTATGACAAGTAATAAAAACAACACCCACACGATAGGGCTGTACGGACTGGAGGAGTACCTGGGAGTAAAAAAATAGTGAATAGCATATGGAACAAAAGGAATAAAATATAGTTATTGGTCACACAAGCACCATAACGCAGTTGGCACAGGAGAGAGGGCATCAGACCAAAATCACAAAAATGGTGTGCGCCATGGACTTTTGTGTGGGTTTGAAGGTGTTTCCCTTGACCCCACCTAGGGCGATGCCCCAGGACCCACGGGGGCGCTACCCTCGACTCCACCTAGGGCGCTACCTAAGGACCCTAAAGGGGCACTGCCCCTCAACACCACTAGGGGCGTTGCCCCCAAACCCCCATTTTATTTTTGAGGCGCTCTACAACCTTGAGTTTGGGGGCACCGTGAGAAAGAAGTTTGAAGCTAAGCGTTGGAGGGAAATCCATAAGTCACCGAGGGAGATGGATCTAGAGGTTGTGAACACATAGAGTTGAGAAAATGAGACCCAAAGATGCTCCAGGCATGGATTGTCTATGTGCCAGTGGTGGCGAGAGAGGTAGATGGGCACTACGCTTTGAGGCACTCAGAGTATATCTTGGTTGGACATGAGGTTGCCATGGTGGATGCACAAAGAGATCGGGAGGAGCTGACCACAGGGTTGGAGGCAGTAGAATAAGAATTGGCTCAGTGTACCCAGTAGTTGGGTGTGGAGAAGGAAACATGGCTATTAAGGACATACTGGCTATAGAGACAATATCATTTGAGCAGCAGATTTTTAGCACTTGGTAGTGGCTGAGAGTGAACAACATGTTTTGGTTCTTGTCTATAGTTTTCCATCATTCCTATTTTATTTTATTTTTGTTCCCGTCTCAGACATTCTATTTTTGTCGTCCGGAGATGACTTTTCTTTTGGGGGGATGATGTTGTCCGGGAAATGGGTAGTTAGATAGTTGGTCGATCTGAAGGAGTTATACGGATGTGACGGTTCACCTTGCATCCCTTTGGACACTATATGTATATATTCTCATTTCTGTAAGGGGGGAGATTATTATATTGGAATACCTTTGTGCTTGATGTATGAATCAATAAAGATAATACCGTTATACATTCTTTGTTAAATACTTTGCTTTGTGTATGTCTCTGTTAATTCCAGTTTATCCCTGAGGTCAAACAAACCTAGCCATTATAATAGGAAGAACAAAAGAGGACCCGATCAATCTTAGGATATCTTCTCCAAGAGAGAATGAAACAAGATGTGAAGATAGACAAATATTCTCTATGATTTCTAGAATACACCATTAGGATTACATAAGAAAATGAACCAACTAGAAGGATTGCAGATCAAAACATAGAAATAGGAAAATAAGAACAACTAAAAGAAAATATTTTTGGTTGATGCAAGATTTTCGATGACCCAAGGATGCTCCTGCACCAGACACCCTAGGTGAGAAGAAAATGTTCCATAAGATAAACTTATTAAAATTTGACAAGATGTGGGACATATATCCCATGCTTATTCTAGATCCAAACATCCTCTTTATCTGCAACTCTTTGCCTCTATACTTTAGCTTCATCTTATACTAGATCTATCATCTTACTCTACTATGTACTCACTTTTTCATATCTTATATCAACATCAGAACTTCGATCACTGCCTCCTTTATCTCATAAAACTGCATTACCTCTGTCATAGGCCTTTGTTTATTCAGCAACCAATGTCTTCTGCTACTTCACTTTACCAAAACTCATCTCAGATCTTCCTTCAAGATTATTCTTCACATCCATACTAACCTATGTATTTAGCTCATCTAAACAGTAATTGTTTACCATGCTCAGATTCCTTGCACTTCTCCCTTCTGCTTCCTTTAGAGGAACCAAAGTAAACTTCTTCCTATCCTCCTCTATTGTAACCAAATTTTTTTTTCAATCATGAATAGCTTCTCTATCAAATTTCCAAGGTCTACCAAATAGTAAATTACAAGTACTCATAGTTACCATGTCACACAACACCTCATCACTATACATGGTCTAGTGCTAAAGTTGACTAAACACTATTCTTTCACCTCCACTTTGTGATCATCTAAAACAAATTATCCCATATGGAAAAGGATGTTTAAGAATCTTCAATCCAAGCTTCTACACCATAACTTTTTATAATAGATTTTTAGTACTACCACCATCCATAAAAACTTTACAATATTTACCTCCTGATTTGCAAACAATCCTAAACAAATTCCTCCTTTATATAGGTTAAAATTCTTTCCTACTCAACATGAATATCCTAAGCATAAGATACTCTCCTATCCCAGGAACTGTTATACCTTCCTCAAGTTCATTATTAGTCTACTCCTCATGTGCCACAAGATTCTGTCCACCCAAGTTCTTACTGATGACATGTAACTGATTGAATGTTTGATAATGTTAAGTTGAAGATGATGCAAGACATTAAATCAGTTAATGGTTTGTATTGTCATTGATGTCAAATTGATATCATTTGTACGGTCATGTACATAATGCCATAAAATTCAGAGAATCAATGGAACAAAGATTATGCTTTGAGCAATGCATAAAATTCAATTATTCACTAAGTGACAGACAACACCGACGGAGTGCACACCATCGGTAAAGGCAAAGAAAAAGTCACAGTGATACCCGACGAGTAGAAGATAGAGTTGCCTGATGAATCAAAATCACAGGATGCCCGACGAGCTGAAAATAGAGTTTCCCAAAAAGCAAAATCCAATGATACCTAACGGATAGAGATCTTGAAGCTAACTGGAGTTTCACTGCCGAAACTGGCAGTTGTCACCGACGACTAACTACAGAATTGATCGGCAGAACAGAGAGTTCAGAAAATGACAAATATCTAGCTGGTAGAGCTTAAGGATAGACTTAATTGGTTGTTTTATTTTTTTTATTCGCCCAGAGTTAAGTAATTGATTTAAAGATGATTTATACAGTTGGCAAGAAGATAAATACGAGATAAATCAGGAGTTAAAGTCATAAATCAGATTGGCTAGATTTTTTTTTCATGCCAAGAATCAAGAATCAAGAATCAAGAATAAAGGAATATCATGTCTATATAAGAGACAAACATAATTCATTTTCGTAATCACAAGCAATAACATACACGGAAGGGGAATGAATAGAAAGAGGATGTTGAAGAGAAAATGATGAAGGATAACTTCATATAGTCCTGATCAATCAAGCTGAAGGAGAGATAAAGAATTCTGTAGACACTGACAAATAGTGAAGCACAGTATCACAGAGAAGAAAGTGTGGAGCACAAGGAATTGAATTGAAACATTGATTAGAGAGGTATTGCACTTAAATAGATCTGAAAATTTGCAATTCAAGTTGCATTAGAAATAGGTCATAGTGTTTCAGTTTAACCATTGAAGCATCAAGTCTCTTAACAGAGCAGGACTTAACTGTCTTCTATAATTGAGGTATATCCTAACAGATTGCCAAAAAGTTTATCATGAAGCTAACATTGAGTGCCCGATACTGACACACAGTCTAAGAAGGAGGCTGATGTAGTTAGGTAGCACCAGATATGCCAAATACCTATTGTGCCCATAGAGATTGATCAATATTGGTAGAATATACATGTCAGATATCAAGTGATAGACTCATATTAAAATCCTCAAACAAGGTTACACCTAATAGTATTATAAGTATTTCATGGCATGCATCTTGTAGGGACTTAATAATATGAGGTGTATTGATTGGTGGTTAAAGATTAAAGGATAAATTTTTGAAGCCACTGATTCACACCCCCTCTCAATTACTACTAAAAATTGGTATTAGAGCTTGTGTGCTTAGAAGGAAGGTTTCAAGACCTACGTAAAGATCACAAGATGAACAGACGAGATGCACCCAAGTTGAACAAAGACAACTTTGCTTCATGGAAAAGCAGGATAAGACTCCACTTATCAGGTATTGATAATGATGTTACTCAATACTTAGATACTGAATATGTGTTGCCTACAGGACCATTGATAGAAGATCAATTGAGAGAGAAGCATGAGCATAACTGCATGGTTATAGAGCTTTCTCCCTCACTCTCTGATGCTGAATTTGAAGATGTCAAGGATTGCAAAACTGCAAAGAAAATGTGGGACAAACTAAAGCTTGTACATGGAGGTGATACAAATGTTCTGAAAGCCAAGGCAGAAATCCTTAGAGGAAAGTTTGATGATCTAAGAATGAAAGAAGGAGAAAACACCACACAGTACAACACAAGAATAAAAGAAGTAGTCAATGCTATACGAGATGTTGGAGGTACACTTGAAGAGGAAACAGTGGTAAGAAAAATCTTAAGAACCTTATTGCCTGTATATGCTATTAGAGTTTCTTCTATTCAAGAAATGAGAGCAGTCACAAACAATATAGTTACTCTTGATAACTTAATTGGTAGACTAATTTCATTTGAGATGAATAACTTTGACAATAGTCTCTTACCAAGTTTAGAGTCTGCATTTAAGTATTCTATGAAAATAAGCAAATCCAATCATAGATGCTCATCTAGAAGGGACAGTGAAAGTGAAAGTGAAGAAGAAGATCTAGATGAAATAGAAGCACTTATGGCTAGAAGAATACAGAGAGGCAAAGGTAAATACAAATGAAAACTACCACTTGTATGCTTTAATTGTAAAGAGATTGGACACTTTGCTGCAAGATGTCCTAACAGAAGAAAAGATGACAGAAGTAATGACAAATCTTTTGAGAAGAAATCTGACAGAGGTGATAATAAAGATTACAGAGGTTACTGACAATTAGAAAGAAAGGATACCCAAGACTACAAGGATAAAGGCAAGAAGGCTAGCTACCTAGCTGCTTGCAAAGATGAAGATACTGACACCGAAATTGATGATGACATCGAGATGGTATTTGTAGCTGTGAAGGATGATTCAGATGAAGATGAAAGATATGAAGAAACTACACTCATATCTAAGGTTAGTAAGAATAATATCTATAATCTTAAAATTTAAAACTTCTGAATATTATAATGGTGGTACAGTAAGAATGGGAAATGATACACCCTGTCCAGTTGAAGGTAAGGGAACAATAATGCTGAATAACCTAATTAAATGTGAAAATGCTTATTGGGTAAAAGGATTGAATTATAATCTGTTCAGTGTTTTTCAGTTGAATAATTCAGGTCACAGAGTAGCATTTGAAAACAAGAAGGCAAAGATCTTCAATGAATCGAGAAAACTGATTGGTACCGGTGAACAGACCAAAGGTAACTTATTCTATCTGAATGATACTAATCCCACTTGCTTAATAACTAGTAATGAAGACATATGGTTGTGGCACAAAATATTGTGTGATGTGAATCTTGACAACATGATGAAAATAAGCAAAAGAAGAAGTGTAAGAGGCTTACCGACAATGACAAAGCCAGAAAACATCATGTGCAAGAATTTTCAAAAAGGTAAAATGAAAAAGTCTAGTTTCAAAAGTAAAACCCATACATTTGATGATATTCTAGAATTAGTCCATACTGATTTATGTGGACCTATGAGGACAAAGAGTTATTATGGAGATAGATATTTTATTCTCTTTGTTGATGATTACTCTAGAATGATAACAATCATGTTTCTAAAAGAAAAATTTGAAGCATTCAAGATGTTTAAATGGTATAAGGCTATGGTAGAAAAGAAAATTGGTAAGGATCTAAAATGCTTAAGATCAGATAGAGGAGGAGAATTTATATCAGATGAATTCACTAATTTCTGCAATGAGCATGGTATAAAAAGATAGGTTTCTGCACCAAGAACACCACAGCAAAATGGGATTGCTGAGAGAAGAAACAAATCAATAGTTGATTGTGCAAGAACACTAATGATAGAGAAGGACATCACCCAAATCTTCTGGAGGGAAGCTGTTTGCACTATTGTTTATACACTTAACAAAGCACAATTGAAGACACAAAGAAGACACCTTATGAGCTACGGTATGGTAAAACACCCAATGTAAGTTCAAAATATTTGGTAGTCAATGTTATGTCTTAAAGGATGATAGAAATGGAAAGATTGACACCAAAAGTGATAAAGGTATTTTTCTGGGGTATTCTATCAAGAGCAAAGCTTTTAAATGTCTAATCAAGGCTTCTAACAAAATAGTTGAAAGTGCAAGTGTAAAGATTGATGAATTTGCAAAAAATAATGAGCTGGAAATCACAAAAGAATCAGAAGACTACAAAAAGTTTGTATATTGTGAAGAACCCATATACCTACCCAAGCAATGGTGCTTAATTCTAGAACAAAAAAATGTTGCAACCAACGGTCAGAATGTTGTTACCGATGATCAGGATAATGATCAAGATAATGTGCAAGGTAATAAAGATCAAGCTGATACACAAAGAGTTGTATATGTACTTGCAAGATATGTAAGAAGGAACCATCCAAAGGACCAAATCATAGGAGATAAGAAAGTTGGTACAAGAACAAGAAGTAAGTCTTTAAACTCAAATTGCTTAATTTGTGAGTTTGAGCCAAAATATGTCAATGCTGCACTAGATAATAAAGAATGGATAAGTGCTATGAATGATGAGATTGAACAGATTGAGAAGAAAAAAACATGGTCACTTGTGCCAAGACCAGATGACAAGAATGTCATCGGTACTAAATGGATATTCAGGAATAAGCTGAACGAGAATGGAGAAGTCACAAGGAACAAAGCAAGACTAGTATGTAAGGGGTATAAGCAAGAGGAAGGTATAGACTATGGAGAAACATTTGCACCCATTGCTAGGCTAGAAGGAGTAAGAATACTACTTGCTTATGCTGCATACAAAGGATTCAAAGTATATCAAATGGATGTCAAATCAACATTCCTAAATGGAATACTTGAAGAAGAGTTATACATTGAACAACCAGAAGGGTTTGTAGATCTAGACAAGAGGAACATGGTATGTAGACTTCACAAAGCCTTTTATGGATTAAAACAAGCTCCTAGAGCCTGGTATGAACGACTTCATTTCTATCTAATAAATATTGGATTCATAAGGACTAGTGAAAACAATAATCTTTATTTGAAAGAAGATACCGATGCTAACACTTTGATTGCTAAAATATTTGTTGATGACATCATATTTGGAGGCAATGATATGCTATGCAAGTCATTTGCTGATGAGATGAGAAAAGAGTTTGAGATGTCTATGCTTGGAGATATCAAGTTCTTTCTTGGTCTATAGATCATTCAACACAGTGAAGGTATTTTCATTACACAGTCCAAATACATCAAAGAGGTCCTGAAAATATTCAAGATGGAATATTCTATACCTGTTGAAATGCCAATGGCTACTGTATGCAAATTAACAAAGGAAGACAAGTCAACAGAGGTAAATCAAACTTTGTACAGATCAATGATAGGAAAACTCATGTATGTTGTACACACTAGACCAGATATTGCACATGCAGTAGGAATTGTTGCTAGATTTTTTGCTAACCCCAGGGAATCACATGTGACTGCTATGAAAAGAATCTTAAGATATCTGAAGAATACTAAGGAATTTGGCTTATGGTATAGAAGAGAAGGAAAATTTAAACTAAAAGTGTTTACCGACGCTGATTGGGTTAGAAATCTTGATGACTAGAAGACCACAACTAGAGGAGCATTCTTTATGGGTGACAAACTTGTCACATGGATTAGCAAGAAGCAATGATGCATCTCTTAGTCTACTGCAGAAGCAGAATATGTTGCTACTGCTGCAAACTGTTCAAATATTGCATGGATCAAACAGTTGCTGGAAGGTATGTATATGAAGATCTCAGAACCAATGATTCTCTATTTTGATAAAACTAGTGCAATAAACATTTCCAAGAATCTACTCATGCATTCCAAGACAAAACACATTGCAATCAAGTATCATTATTTAATAGAACAAGTTCAAGAAAAAGAGGTGATACTTGAGTATGTGAAATCAAAAGAACAATTGGCCGATATCTTCACCAAGCCACTGCCCAAGGATACATTTGATTACCTGAGAAAGAGACTAGGGGTCAAACCCTTGTCTACCAGTCAGTAAAAGACTTAAGGCTACATCAGCCTATATATTATTAGAATATCATTCATGTTGATGCAAGAAAAAAAATAAACTTCAAAGCTACATCTATATACAGAAAGGTATATATCAGAATTGAGCACCAGAGCATATTGCTATATTGTTGATGGATAAGGGAAATTCAACGAATATATTATGGATAAAAAAAACAATTGTTTGACATAAATGTCAGATATTTGTAAGATATTTGTTTGGCATTGTTGTCAAAGGGAGAGAATGTATCCATATTATCACAATAAATTATTCATTATCAGATTACTCCAAATAGGGAGAGATCATATCCAAAGGGGGAGAATTTGTATGAAGAAATCATATACAAAGGGAGAGTTGCTGACAAGAGACAAGAGACATCAAAGAAGAAGAACAGTCAAAAGAGAGAAATTGACACAAGAAGAGAACACAACACATCAGTACAAGAAACACAGAAAGTTGCAAGAATCAAATCTAAGCTAACACAGAGCTTACCAGTGGTTAGACATTTTTATTGGTTATCAAAACAAAGTGTTTGGTAATTTGATGAATCTAAACAATTGTATTTCATATTGTATTAGAAATAGTATAATATGATAATATAGTATGTTTCCATCAATGCCAAAGGGAGAGATTGATGACATGTAACTGATTGACTGTTTGATAATGTTAAGTTGAAGATGATGCAAGACATTAATTCAGTTAATTATTTGTATTATCATTGATGTCAACTTGATATCATTTCTACGATCATGTACATAATGACATAGACTTCAGAGAATAAATGGAACAAAGATTATGCTTTCAGCAATGCATAAAAGTCAAGTATTCACTAAGTGACAGACAACACCAACGGAGTGCACACCATCGATAAAGGCAAAGAAAAAGACACAGTGATACTCGACAATTAGAAGATAGAGTTTCCCGACGAAGCAAAATCACAGGATGCCCGACGAGATGAAAAAAGATTTTTCCAACGAGAAAAATCCAATGATACCCGACAAACAAAAATCCTGAAGCTAACTGGAGTTACATCGATGAAACTGGCAGTTGTCACCGATGACTAACTACAGAATTGACCGACATAATAGAGAGTTTAGAAAATGACAAAATATCTAGCTGACAGAGCTTAAGGATAGACTTAACTAGTTTTTTTATTTTTTTTATTCACCCAGAGTTAAGTAATTGATTTAAAGATGATTTATACAGTTGGCAAGAAGATAACTATGAGATAAATCAGGAGTTAAAGCTGTAAATCAGATTGGCTAGATTGTTTTTCACGCCAAGAATCAAGAATCAAGAATCAAGAATAAAGGAATATCATGTCTATATAAGAGACAAGCATAATTAATTTCTGTAATCACTAGAAATCACATACACAAAAAGGGAGTGAATAGAAAGAGGATGCTGAAGAGAAACTGATGAAGGATAACTTCATACAATCCTGATCAATCAAGCTGAAGGAGAGCTAAAGAATTATGCAGACACTGACGAACAGTGAAGCATAGCATCATAGATTAGAAAGCGTGGAGCACAATGAATTGAATTGATACATTGATCAGAGAGGTATTTGTAAGGTGTAAAATTTGGCACAAGAAGGATTCCCTAAATAATATTTATGCAATATAGTAAAGCGAGATCCTAAGACCAAATTTATGTTTTCTTACACTTAAAAATTATGATAAAATAGCTTGAAGAACACATAAGAAATAAATGGATAAGATACCTACCTCATAACATAGCAGATCTAGAAAAACTCATTTTTTGAGGTCTGTATTGAGTTTCTGGAAGATCTGACAGTTGATACTAAACTGAAACGCAGAGACGAACAAAACCCATAAATCATTTTCCGTTCTAATGTTGTCTTATGAAAAAGGTTGACCTTGACCCATAAATGTCAACCCTAACCCAATAATGTTGACCCTGACCTACACAGATTCAAAAGTGACTTTGTTCGCGCCGTCTAAAAGAAATTCAAAAAGGGTATCCAGATTTGGTCTCTGATCTGCTATTTAGCACCTGTAACTCCCAAAAACAACACCTACAAATATCTAAAAAGAGGGATTTTGGGGTGGCTATATAGGGTTTTGCCTTAGTCAAACCCCCATTTCAGTGATCTCCACCTCCACAAATAGCCGAATATAGAATGTAATGTGTGTGTGTATTGATCTCTTGAAGAGAGCTTGTAAACATGCAATATCAAGATCTAATCTTCTAGATTAACAATCCTAACATAACA
>MU213118.1:145294-163347 GCA_018584345.1 Thuja plicata | reverse complement strand
CACCCGCCCTTTAGAATAGTAGGGGCCTATAGAATGGTAGGGCCGAAATCACCTGAAATTGCGAAAATTGTTGCCCATAGCCCTACTATTCTAAAGGTAGGCCATCACGAAATTGCCCATAGAATTTTAGGCCCCCCCCACTGAAATTCATGTTCCCCGGGAATAATCTAAAAGGGGCCACTTTCTGCCTTATCGGTCTCGCCTATCATTTTATAGGTGCACCTCCCCTCGCCCTTTTCAATATGTTGTAGGGCAAAGCTAACAACTATTAAGGAAGGAAATTGGAAATGTTGAAGCCCTACCCCCTACCCCCTACCCCCTACTATTTATAAGGATAAGGCCTATTATTCTTTTGTTGCTAAGGCCCGTAATCTGAACAAAGTTCAGGATTCCGGAGAGTCCTTCATTTTTTGCCCATTTTTATAGTAGGGGAAAAAGTGATCAATCCATCACCCGACATTTGATTCGCCCCCCAATGTCCCCTAGGCATGCAACTTTCTATACGTGGCGGTAGATAATGAATGAACTAAGATATATAGGTTGTCAAGCTCTCTTGCCTACAATTCTATGGGCAGCGGACCCCGGTTGCTAGTATAGTTTTCTAAGGGCATGCTAAATTGGTTGATATCTCCCCACCCAATTCTAGTTATAGTTCACTATAGTCCACCGGTAGATGAACTATAACTAGAATTGTGGGCATGTTACGTATAGAATCGAGAAAATGGCCCTACCCTTTGCCCCTATCATCATTTTGGTTCCCCTATCATTGCCACTTTCTTACTATTTCTTACTAAGCGGGATCGGGTGAATAATAGAATATAATAGAGGGCAAAGCTACATCAAAGCAGTTGATCAAAGATCCTTCTCGTGCAGAGACGAATCTTGATACGAATCTTGATCAAAGATCCTTCTTTACGGGCCTTATAAATAGTAGGGCGTAAACTCCCTATTATTTGCCCGCTAAGAAAAAAATAGGCAGATTATTGCAGATTACGCTTATAAATAGTAGGGCGTAAACTGAGTTCAGATTACGGCCCTACCATTCTATAGGCGGAATCCTTCACGAGTGAAGATTACGGGATAACCTTTGTGGGTTATGAATATCGACCTAGGGGAGATGCTGTAGACTCCCGAAATGTGCCGGGGTGCCATTAGGCCAAATGCTACCTATGTGCTTGGAGAATCTGCTCCTCAATCTCGATCTGAAGCATCTTTACCCTTGATAGGAACGTACTCTGTAACTCGTGCATAATATGGAACCATACGAGGGCTCCTGGAAGGTATGTTCCTGCTCCTGGACTTGCTCTTGCTGCGGGTGGGGTGGGGGAGTATCGTCACAGAGCCTATTAATGTTCCGGTTCCACTGGATGACTTCGTTGCAATCGGAGTTCGATATCGAGTTGACCCTCTCGCATAATAAGAAAAAGCACCAATAGCAGCCTTAGAATAGTAGGGGCCCTCCCACCCCGGAGCATCGGAGGTATAGCCAATTTCATATTATCCGGTTACACCACCCCGCCTAGGAGCATCCAAGCCCGCGGTATTAGTGTATAGAAAATATCCACTTCTACCTTCTCCATGTTAATACTATGTGATACAAATCCCTATCCGCTTCAACTGATCCAGCTATCCGCCGTGGCCCGCACAAAGGTTGTATGAACTGGGCCATCACGAGCTGTTTCGAGAAGGGGCGATTCCCAATCCTGTTTCTCCCCGAGCAGTCTCTGATGATCCGGCTTTGCCTACAATTCTATAGGGACTTTGTTTGATTATTGTGGATCCAAAGAAGTGAACACAGAAAGCGATTTCTCTGCTGATCCCGCTCCTAGAATGAATGATGTTTGGCCGGAGATGTGAATCGGATTTGTTCTTTTCTTTTCCGTCACACCAATCATCGTCGGTCATCATACTTTCTATCTATCTGTCTTGCCTCCCCTCCCCTTTATGGGGGTAGAGGGGTAGTGCCTTATGGCGGAGACCGAACTATGAACCCAATTTGTTGAATGCATCCGATCGAGCCTATATTATATGGGCCAAACATTACATACAGCCTCGCCCGATTCAGACTTTCTCTCTTTGTTTCTGCTGTGCCTTCGCCTACCATTCTATAGGCGAGCCAATTGGATGGAAGGAGGAATCGCCTAAACTACAGGGTTGAATGAAGGAACACGAAATCACTTCGATTCGCCAGAACCGGTTGTTATTATGTAAATAGATACCCTTCGACCCTCTTCGGATCATTCGAACAGACAAATGGGACGCACACAAATGCACTTAAAATCGAACTGATGCGGGAGATCCCTTTCCCATATAGATAGAGGGGGTAGGGCAATGAATGTTTATCCGAGATATCATGCTGCTCTGGGGGATAGGGCGATTGATGCACCCGACCGCTTAAGGCAGGATTCTAAATAGCAGTACCCGAGCGAGTGCACTTTGATTTGAGCTACCGGAATGCACCCAGTTCCTTCATTCACAGGGAATTATATAGAGGGGGGGCGGGAATCTTAGTTGCCCACTACTGGAACATTCCAATTCCTAGCAGTTTTATAGCTCATTTCGGGGAGAGGGAGGGGTGGATGCCGATATCGATAAAGGTATACTCGCCGATGGATGATTTGGTTTTGATGGAACGGGGAATTCAAGGATATGTGTTTGCCTAGCGGGCACGCACTCGACCGGCAGCTTTTAGCACTCGCTCGATTAGTTCCTCGGGGGGGCTTAGGAAGAATGAAAAAGAAAATGAGACATCAACTGGTAAGCGACTCGAGACATCTCCTCAAAAGCAAGACCCGGAACCTGTAGTATCGGAAGAGCAAGACCCAATTCAACTCGTTTTATTGCCTCTTCCAACCAAGCCTTTTCCCCTTCCGACCGAGTGCCAACAAACAAACAATAGGCGAGCTACCATAGAATAGTAGGGGCCCCCCCGGGCACCTCCAACTATATACCTCAATTATATAGAGGGGGGGGGCGGGGGGGCCGGAACTCTAGTTTCCCACCCACCCGCCTATAGAATGGTAGGGCTATATCTTGAGAATCGATCGGGCCCCTACTATTCTAGGCTGGAGGATGAAGGTTGGTTGAGAATCCATTATAGTTCCCACCCTGCATGTGACGTATAGATGCGATGATGGGATAGCCATCGATCAACTAATATTCTAAGCTGAGGTTACCCTCCCTATAGAATGGTAGGCACTTCGTTCCCTACTATTCTAAAGGGTAGAGAGCCCTACCTTTAGTTTAGCCCTACCTTTAGTTTATTATTCAGTTTATTATTCGAGTTGAGAACAGGCCCCTACCCCTACCCCTACCCCTACTATTTTAAGGGTAAGGGGAAGGGGAAGGGCCTGCTTTTTGGAACATTGGCCATAACGTGATAAGTAGTGTTGGATCAAGGATTAGCATCAACGCTAGTAGTTGTTTGGTAGTGTTTGTTGAGCCACCCACTCCAGTCACTCTTTTCTTCAGCTTCGTAATTCGCCTAAAGAAACCGAGGGGCACTCCACTCTAAGCTTCGTAATTGGCTTCGCCTACTCAATCTCTACCCTTTCGAATAGTAGGCAATCCAATCCCCGTTAATCCAACCCTTCGAAGAGAATCCAATCCCCGAATTCTCGATCGTCCTTTAGAATAGTAGGCAATCCAACCCTTCGAATAGCGAGATCCGGGTATTGGTCGAATAGAAAGATCCGGGCCCTACTCTTTTTGAAGGGAGCCAAGAATCAGGGAGATGAGAGCAGTTGAGACTAACCCCGAGATTAGCTCCTTTTATTTGTGTCCCATTAAGCATACCAAAAACGAGATTAAGCATTGAATCAGGTTAACCGTAAGCATTGAATCAGATTAACATTAAGCATAGAATCAGGTAGATTATAGCAGTTGAGACTAACAAAATTGTCCGACTGCTTATCCCAGTTAATCAGTTAAAGAGAAGTTGAGCACACACTTGGCCTTCGGCCTCGAGAACACACTGGCTCCACGCATTCCGATGCTCCACCCATTCCATTCCAATGAATAACCAATTTCCATGAAGCATACCAACAACGCTTCTTATCCCACTAGAATGAAAGCATTAGGAAGGGTAACCACCATAAGGATTCGGGTAAGCTAAATCAAGCATATGGGGGACCTAATTCAAGAGCTAATTCGGGTAACCCCCTACTATGGAAAAAGGGCAAGGATTCGGGTAACCAACCTTCTCCCTAACCTCGAATTCAAGATTCGACTAAAGGGAGCCACTCCTCTCAAGAATCAGGTAGATCGGGGAGATCCGGGTAAAGCTCTTCGATACATATCTGGGTAACTCTATTATCCCTAAACTCGAATTAAAGCATTCAGCTGGCTAACTCAATCGAAAGGTTGGGACGAGAACTCATTCGTTAGCCTGGCTTCGCCGTTAGCCTGGCTTCGCCTTCTCCTTCTAACTCAATCGAATTCAAGCGGGAACTAACCCCCCAATTAATCAGAATAAAAACCCCATACCCCCCTTCAGATTATTGTAGGGCCAAGGTTGATAATTTCAATGTCATCGAGTGGATAGCCAAGCCGCGTGCTTTAAGTTCTTGGGTGCTTAATCCAAAAGTAAGAATGAATATTGTTGTGCTCCATAAGTATTGCGCAAAGGGTGTTGAAAGTCCTGCGCCTCTGGAGCTGAATGTTTAATAAGGTCCCACGCCTGCGGAAGTAGGCTAATAGGGTTGCGTGTAGTGTTGTAGTATTGCTATCTGCTGCTATCCCAAGTAGTAAGGGTTGGGCGTCGGTGGGAGGCCCTTATAATAGTAGGGGAAATAATTTGTCTATCTGGCCCCAAATCTTTGAGTAACTGGGCAATAAGAGATGCCGGCCCTACCATTCTATAGGCGGGGCCCTACAATTCTATAGGAGGGCCTTAAAATAGTAGGGGTCACATGAAACCAAATATGCTCGTGATACCATGGGTAATGGGAAGTTTCGAGAACAGGCTGGATTCTGAATAGTAAGCCGTATTGCTACAGCTGAAGTTGATCAACGATAGGTTATGTCCCTAGTTCGTTGAGAATGAGGGGACTGTTTCTCTGGGTCAACACCTTTCCTACTACACTAGGGTTGCCTATAGATAGTAGGGGCAGGGCAGCAGGAAGGTATAAGTCGGCTAAGGTCCTTCCTTCATTTCATTATTTAGGTGCATGTTGGATGCGAGAAAGGGTTATGGATGTGGGTTCGGAGCATTATTGTAGTAGGGGTTGGATCTGGATCTTGGGGTATTTTAAGATTCCAATTCCAATCGGACGGTTCAGCTCAGCAGGTTCAAAGCCTGCCTCGAAACACCGAACAACGATTGATCCATCGGGCAAGGTATAAGGTCGGCTAAGGCATGTGAGCATTGAAGGTAGAGCTAAGTCCGAGATAAGGTAAGGCCAGAAGTGCCTAACCAACCCCGATCACTTCAAATCATGTACCAGTTAACCATGATATTGACTAGCCAGCCTATCGCTTCGATATTTCCCTATAGTCGCTTGCTTCGATATTGGTATTGACTAGCCAGCCTAAACCTGTAAGAGCTATGCCCGGTATTCGACCGATACTATGAGGGTGTTATGACGACTATGAGGGTGTTATGTGGGACGACTATTTCGACGACCACGCTTCTACCATCCATTGAGAGGTAAGGTGATAGGTTTGGCTGGGACCGAAGTTACTCCACCAAGGTACTTAGCTCGCTCGATTTCGTACTCCTTCCTGCCTGCACAATCTCGATCTCGTACTTAGCGATGTCGATCTTCTTCCTGCGATATTGACTAGCCAGCCTAGACCTGTTAACCATTAAGAGCTATGCCCGGTATTGCTTGGCCTTCCCGTTCTTATAATAACTATTTTGAGTTAACCATTCTATATTTGAGTGAACCATCTATTTTGAGTTTGAGTTAACCATTAAGATAACCATCCTTGGCTGAGCCCTACCACTCACTACCTTCCATTGAGAGGTTTCGACGACCACGCTTCTATCTCGTACTTAGCCTTCTACTTCGTACTTAGCTCGGCCTCCGGAGGAACAGTCAAAATGCCTTTGCTTGGGAGCTCCTTGCTGAGACCTTGAACTCCTTGCTTCGCTTCGCTTCCCTTCCTTTGGCTGGGACCGAAGTGCCTCCACCAATTAAGTAAGTAAAGTACTGGCCTGAAGGATAAAAAATAAGTAAGAGAATTGTAAGAGCACTAGGCCGATACCTTACCTCAGGCAAGGGTTAAGATTCTATATGTAATTATGTCAAAATATGATGGAGAACAAGGGTACGGGTACTATTATGATGCGCCTTGTGGTTGTTCCTGATCTTCCAAAGATGATCGCCCTTAGAATAGTAGGGGAAAAGAATAAGTAGATTGAGATCCCCCTTGTTCCTTTCTGATGCGATACGAAGCGAAAATAATCTCGATCTTCTTGGGTAAAGATGCCATGATTTCTCATCTGGACTTTGAGCTGGTACCGAATTTTGTTTCCACCAAGGTATTAAGCAAGTAAAGTACTGGCCTGAAGTAAGAGCGTGAACCGGATAAGCAAGGTAGGACCAGACCGATAAGCTTGGGCCGAGACTCCCTCGCTCATAAAGAGACATAGAAGGGCTGGGAGGGACTCTGATCCCCTCTGATTCCCATCGCTCAGCCCTTAGAATAGTAGGGCCAGTTCGATCGGTTAATAACTATTTAATGGACTTTCGAGCTGTACTGTTCCTAAGTAAATATAAACAGGCACGGGTACGAAAAAAGGGGAGCTTATCGGTGGAACTGAAAGCAATCTGATTTGAGCGATAACCGGCCCTTATAATAGTAGGGCCACCGAGCAATGCATCGCCCCTCTTAAACCCGGCGAAGAAGACCAGAACAGTAGCTGAGACCTTTCCTACGAATACTTGGCTTAGCAGAGCCCTACCACTGCCCCCTATATTATAAAGGGGCCCTACCACTCACAGTAGCTGAGCCCTACCAAACTCATAAGGCAAGGGATTTGAACTCACTGTAACGCCCCTATTGATAGTAAGGGCTCATAAGGCATAGGATTGGGGTTGGACTAACTGTACCGCTTAAGTTCGACCACTCATTGCCAAATTAAGGCATTGAAACAAAGGTCAATCATTGGCATTTAAATGGCTTTATCGCCTCGCCACTTTATTCTCCTTTCCTTTATATATGTCATTACACTTATTCCATTATGCTAATGCCCTATCTCTCTATGGGC
Organism: Thuja plicata; assembly: GCA_018584345.1. NCBI lineage: Eukaryota > Viridiplantae > Streptophyta > Pinopsida > Cupressales > Cupressaceae > Thuja > Thuja plicata. The sequence goes on along the minus strand of MU213118.1, from coordinate 156,134 downwards.
AAATATCCAATAGGGAACAGATAAGGAAGTCCAGCTACTAATAAGCTAAGGCCCTTTATAATATAGGGGGATCAGCTAGAGGCATGAAAATATCTGATGCATACTGCTAATCTTGTCTAACCCATCCATAATGAGGTAGTTAGGCGCATACGGCTACGCTCCTATCTTGGCGAGCCCGTACCGCTTATGCAGTCATCTTGGGTCGAGCCTGCCCAGCGCAGTCCTTTCCTTGTTTGCTATTCAGAAAGTTGTTGAAACCTGCTGTTCGATCTTAGTCCCTATAGCTTCGCCTACAATTCTATGGGCCTGTTGGCCCCTACCATGGCACTAGGACGTATAGAACTCGACGATCCGAATAATCCCCCTACTATTAAAGGGAGGGGCTACCTTGAGAATAGTAGGGCTATGGGCCGCCGCTGATCCGCCGAGTGCCCACTCTTCTATAGGGTAGGGCCGCCGGTCAAAGCTAAAATAATCCGCCTCACATCCGAGAAACGCCTCACGAGAAACGCCGAATAATCCCCCTACTATTGCCCCTTTTTTCTAGAATTGAGTGGCCGCCTCACATCGATCTCTGCATATGGGTTGGGTGGGATGGATGGATTGGTTAGAAGGGTTGGCTCGGCAGCCCTACTATCTATAAGGGAGGTAGTATGCTTCGCTTGATGGGATACGTGTGGTAGGTGAGATAGGTAGGTGGATCCGTCTGCCTGGGTGAATAGGTCTGGTTGGTTGGAATCCCCTTTAGAATAGTAGGGCTGGGTATGCAGCTTAGGTTGGTTGCTAGGGCTGTTGGTTCTGGGATGGTAGGAGTTGGAAACCTAGGGCTGGTAGTGAAGCTAGCTGTCCATAGCCATAGCCATAGATTTATAGGGTAGGGTAGGGCATTTTATTAACGGCACTTTCTCTATCTAAAATATATTATTGTAGCAAAACTAGCCATATATTATTGTAGCAAAACTAGCCATATATTAGAATAGAATAGTAGGGTGAATTCAACAAAGTTTTTATTGATTGCCATGACCGAACTCAATGGAACCTAACCTGGCCGGGGTGCACCTCCATTGATCTGCCAGTCTACCTGACTGGTTCAGTGACCTGGTAGCCTGTTCCATAGTAAGAGACCTTCATTATCATTCAGGTAAGGTTAGCCCGTAGGGGTGGGGTGGGGCCCCTATACTATTGTTGCAGTCGAGTGTCTAAAGACCAGGTTGATGGATTGAAGGATATACAGGTGGATGGCCCCAACTCTCGCCCCCTCCTATATTATTGTTCATGGATTGAAGGAGAGGCCTCACAACTAATCTACCTCTTGATACTATGCCCCAGAACCACCCCCCCTGCCAGAATAGTTATCTACCTCTGCATGCACCGGCAATATACATACCCTCCCGAATAATAGAATAATAGGGGCCCCAACTAGAATCCCCACCCAACTACTTATCCCACTGCACCGGGCCCCCTGCGTTTCAGATATAGTTTAGTTCCAAAACGGCACCCCAGTAGGGGCCATATTATTCCTGGCCATATTATTCCCGGCCTATAATTTGAGGGAGGGCAACCGGAACCCCCGGGAGAGAGAGATAGGGATGGGTGGGGAAGGTACGGAGCTAGATTAGTTGAACTCGATAAAGCCCTACTATTCTATGGGGATGGAGCTAGCATGCTCGAGCCCCTTTATATATTGGGGGCCGTTGTTTCGGGTGAACGGATCCCCGCCCTACTATTCTAATGGGAAGGATGGACTACTCTAGATTCCCTCTCAAGGAGAATTCTAGTTGAGATCCCGGTTCGCGCAAACCCGGCAATCCTTCTATTATATTATAGGGGGTCGCCTTCTATTATATTCCCGCCTTCTATTCTATTATAGGGGGGACGTGCGATCAATAATAGTCTACTCTAATGATATTCGAGTTGATAATATATGGTATAACCATAGTTTCCACAAGATATCGGGGATAACCACCTGATATTCTTCGTTTCAATGGTTCGGTTGAATGGAAAAGAACAACCCCTTCCGAACAGTTGTGAAGGTTATACTGTCGACTCCGTTCAACGAATATCAGGTTATACCGCTGAGGAGTGACACGAAGATCAGGTTGAGGGCCCTCATTCCATTCTATAAAGGTAGTGACTTAGTTCGGGGGCTATGAGCTATTTAAGGAATCAACACAAGGAAAGGAAAGCAATAGGAAGGGGTTTGGGAATTCATTCCCTAGAAGAGAATATAAGGGAGAGATTAATTTGCCCCGCCCCCGATACCGCCGCTCCATACTACGACAATTTCTAAATGACTGAACGCAGCGAGCAATGATAAGGAGTGCTACAGAGTGACCGGGCTACGCAGACTATCAGAAAATACCTCTTTTCGCCCCTGCCGCCACGCAGCCGCCATCATCTATATCTATATAGAATATATTGAACCAAGCGCCAGAACAGGCGGATCAGGAGTCCTGGTTAGGAAGAGGAGCCGGGGGAGCACCAGAAAGGATTGACTGAATCAATGAACCACCGCTAGTGTAATGAAAACTGCGTAAGTAAGGTGCACTAGAGGTTCGAGAAGAGATAGAAAAACAAGTATCCCGATGAGCCAATACATAGAAAGACCTCGACTATGAATGAAGCTACGTAAGCCCGCCCAGATCAAAGTAGAGATCTTGGAAGTGCTGCCGTCCTGACTCTCGCCGCTTCGAATTCGGGTTTTTATGACGATCAATAGCCGGGGCACGGTTCCTTACTGACTTGCTTCCTGTGTAATGGGAGACACGGGTGATGATCAAATGTGTACACCCACCCGCATACATATGAGAAGAAGTCCGGTATAGATATATATATAATGTTCAGCCGCGAGGGAGGCGATGATGTGGTATGGTCGCGACCCACCCAATTGTAACTGCCATTGCGAAAAGAAAATCTATGAAACGTGACCAATATGTAACATTGCGGAAACCAAATGAAACTCCTAGGAGCCCACCAAATATGACTAATAGCTATGATTTTTCCGTTCTCTTGACGCTCAATCATCCATCGCCTATTGTTTCTTTAGGGTTCTCCGGATCGGTCACGAAGCTCATAGAGCTCCCTCCGCCTTCAAAATCACTTCCCCTACTGTGAATAGGCAAATCCGCTTTACAATAGGGTTACACAAGGGAACCCGGATAGACGGATTATGGTGCTTCAGCGCAGGCAGGCGGGGGAAGGAATCAGTTCCATCTGCCCGCCCACCCAAGTCCCGGCATCGTTTCAAGCCCACTTACTTTTGGATTTGGTCTCGCGCGGCGTGCCCTATATTATAAAGGGCCGTGATTCGAGGAAGAAGAATGTGTTGTAGGTTTAGTTGGGCGGCTCCCCTTTCTTTATTTCAAATAGTTGATCTGAATAGAATAGTAGGGCCCGAAGCCGAATAGTTGACCAAACCTCTGATCCGAGCAAACCTCTCCCTTCCACATCAATCAATCAATCGGACCCAGTTCCAAACCTAACTCAAAAACTTCACTCACCTCGGCTTCCTTTTTGCAATGGAAATGAACGCTTCCAACCGGGAAGAGAACGCTTTCAACCATAGATAGTAATAGAAGTCTTCTATACGTAATAGTTTCAATGACGTTGAAATGTTAGGTGGGTTTCTTCCCATTCCCTACCGACTGAAGAGAGCCTTTCCCTTCATCTTATATACGTAATAGTTCAAATGATATATGTGAGGTGGGTGGCAGGAATAGATAAATAGGTTTAGTGGTTCCAAGCAAGCCGGTGAACATTAACAAGCAGATTGAGTAAACAATTAGGAAGGGTTCTCTCTCAGATCACACCGATTCACCCAAGCAAGCGAAGCATCTTATGCCAGCGAATGGAGCGGATTCACCCAGCGAATCGAGTGGGGCCCTGAGAGAGAATAGGGCATCCGAAACAGCCCCTATTGTTTATTTAGGCCACCCGGCCCTCAACGCAAAAAATATTCCGTATATAATGGTGGGGCAGGAGCTCTACTCACATCTGGCGGGGTATTATAACTATTGAAGCAGACTCCTACCCGATCCGGCACACATACAAGGCCAATCGAAGGGTTATTCCTTTAATAAGCAACGCAGAATGGGCCGGGCACAGGCCGGGCGTTCCGGGCCGATCCCGGCGAGGCGAACAATTATGCTAATCTTCTTTGGATCAATAAGGTAGGGCGAACGATCCGGGATACAGGAATAGATCAGGGAAACACATTCTCCGGAAAAGCCATGAAGATGAAGAATAAGAATTCATTCACTGAGGCAGAGCATCTCATTCAGATCAGAATTGGGGATTCTATCTTAACATATTAAGGGCCCCCCTATAAATTCTATGGGCCCCTACTATTCTAAAGGAGAAAGATAGATTTTTTTCCCACCCAAAGCCCATCCAAAGGCATTGAGCGAGATCGGATACAGGCAGATGCTTTGATCCAGATTGGATACAGACAGATCCCGGCACATCCGACCAACTAACGGGGGTATTCCTTTCCTTGCTCCTACTGGGGGCATAGACAGGTATTCCTGCTTGCTACTGGGTTTGGTATTCCCGCTACTGGGAACATTGTCGCCGAGATATGCTCTTCGGAGGGCCCAAACATTATAGGGGATATGCTTGTTGGAGGGAGTCAGTCGGTCAATCTTCTCGAAAGGGAGAGTTCGTTCACTTGTTGAGCTGCTACGCCAATCATGAGATTAGATCCCATCGAACGCGAGAGGAAGGCCCCGGGCACACATCGGGGAGATTAGCCAATAGCTCCCAGGAGAAGGAGGTGAATCGATGAACGAAATGGATCTTAACTGCTGAATGAGGCATCCACGTCATCAAGGAACCGATTCCAAGCAACCCAAGAAATTAGCTCTAGGAAATTGATTAGCTGAGGAGTGAGGCCGTCCACCGGATCATTTCATTAGGAAGCTGCTGAGAAAGAGGTGGAATTGAGACGATATGGAAGGAAGGATTACCGACCAAGGAATAGATAGGAATGACCCGCCCTACTATTCTATCCTGGGGTGGGATAGAGAAGCAGTTCATTTTCATGAACCATCTTCATGATATAGCTAGGTAGGTGCTGCCTGGTGAACAATGATACCTTTGCTTTATGCTATATGCCCAAGGATTACTCGCATATTTCGACTTTGAAACAAAAAAGACTCTACCCTCTTTCTTTCCGGCCCCTACAACATAACTAAACTATGATGGGGGGGGTGGGGGGGGAGGGGGGGTAAAGGGGGTGGGAGTTCCCCTACTATTAAAGGGCCGCCATTGCCCACCCTGCATAGGAACCCTTTGTTCCCACCCATCGCTTTCTGGGCCCTACTATTCTAAAGGGGGGGCCCCCATAGAATAGTAGGGCCAGTCTACGGAGCCAGAGCCCTTACACGTCGTAGGGCGATTTCCTAACCCCCCCTTGGGAATGCCCTACTATTCGCCAAGGGGGTCCCCATAGAATAGTAGGGCCAGTCTACGGAGCCAGACTTTTGATCAACCCCCTTCAGATTATTGTAGGGTTCCTTATGCAGGGGAATTGATATGGGTCGCTTGCTTCACCAGTCATATGAGCGAGCCCTTTATAATAGTAGGGTTCTCAATGGAGAGATGCAAAGCTAAAGCCCTATAGTTCCCACCCGGGTCGGTTTGCCAGTCATATGAGCCAGACGCCTTAGAATAGTAGGGGCCCTCTCTTTATTAGTCGAGAGATGGCTAAATTAGGCCTATGGGTCGGTTTGCCAGTCATATGACCCAGCAATACAGAACTATTGCTGCTCCTACTCCCACCTCTATTGATGGATCAACAGGTTATGATTCCACTTCAACTGGGTCAATAATTGACTATGGGCCCTACTATTCTATGGGGACGGTACGACTTTCCCATTAATGCCCCGCTAATGAATTGTAGGGCCCTTCCCCTTCCCCTTCAACAATAGAATAATAGGCAATAATCTGCCGACTATAGAAAAAAAGGGTTGCCCTTTTATTCTCTAGGCCGGGCCGGCACAATAGTAGGGGGTAGGGGCCCCCCTTCTATATTATTGTAGGGGCCCTTTTTGTCTATAATTATTTGAAATGAAAAAAACAATAATAGATTTGAGGGCGGCACCCCCCGCCTAGAAAAAAATGGGCCCTATCAATTCAAGGCTAGGGCGTGCCTTTATCAGCTTACACATTGTTGTCTGGCGTAGTAGACTGGTTCAGCGACCCGCCCAACTATAGTTCGACCCGGCCCCTACTATTATAAAGGGGATAGTTCGCCCTACAATTCTAAGGCAGGGGCAGGTGCCCTACCATTCTCTAGGCGATTCTATACGTAACATGCCCCCGATGTGTACGGGGTAGGGGGGTGAAGAAGATTCTATACGTAACATGCCAACTATCCCTGGCGCAGAACCCCCCGCTGCAGAGGAAGATCCCTATATTCTAAAGGGGCCGGGGAATAATCTGCCCCATAGAATTGTAGGGGGGCCACCCTGCAGGTTCATGCAGAGGAGCTTTCGGCGGCCCCCCCTTCATATTATTGCCCCGCCTAGACAAAAATGGGCATATTATTCTATCCCACAATAATCCCTTTATAATAGTAGGGGAGGGGCAACGGCTAGATAATATAATAGTAGGGGCCACCCACCCATGTGGAGTATAGAATCTGGCCATAGAATAGTAGGGGCCATAGAATAGTAGGGCACCCCGCTTTTATGGCGCCTATAGTTTTTTATGGGAACTTTTGAAACTCCCTCTTTGTTGTAGGTGATACATCGCCCATTCCCCTCAAATTTTATGGTAGGGTAGGGGGGCCCATAAAAGAAAGTTCCCGCCCCGCCCCTAAAATAGATTATTGTCTGGTGAATATGACTGGCCCCCCCCCTCTCTATAATGAATTATTGTAGTTGGAAAATGAGCCTATAGAATGGTAGGGGATTGGCCTAACCATGGGCTCCTCTCCTACGCCCTATTATTATATTATTCCCCTACCCCTACTATTTTTGAAGGGTAAGGGCCCTACTATTTTAAGGGGTTCCTTATTCTAGACTGAGGGAGGGTTCACCCGAATGGGATTGCCTATAGAATGGTAGGGCATTACCTCGACGAGGGAGGAGGCAGGGAGAGAATTAACCACCCGCCAATTAATTGGAAAGGGGGGGCCCGCCTAAACCCCCGGTTGGGAGGACTAGCTATCCAACCCTTCCTTCATTCCATCCTGTAATCCGAGGCCCGTAGGTTGGGGCAGCAGGGTGGGAGGAGACGCCAGGGCAACCCGGCAAACGCCCTATCTATTCTATGGGGGTTCTTTAGCTGGCCCTACCCCCCCATCCAGATTAGTCCCTACCGCGGGTGTGGGGGCCCCTACTATTCTATGGGGCCGTTTCGATGCAGGAGAATGTTCTCCCTCCCACCCGATGATATAGTAGTATACTCCCTCCCTGCCCTACTATCTATAGGCAACTAATCTAGCCCTACTATGGCAATAGGCAAACCCCCTACCCGTCAGAATAGTAGGGCTATGGGGCCCACAATTGGCAATAAGGCGGAAGGCAAGCTGGACCTGCAGAGGGATAGTTCCGGACCATCCAATAGTAACATCAATCCGCGCCTATTGTTTCTTTAGGCCCACTGATAAGAAAGAATAGCTAGTCGACCGGGCAAGCAAGGGTTTGACCCTCCCATAGTTGTCTACTCCCTCCCTCACTTTCCTACATTTCATTGTCTTGCCAAACTAAGAAACCTCCAGGGTGAACCGGAAGGGAGTTCAAGCCCTACAATTCTATGGGGCACCCTGCATCGGAATCTAGAGAGTTTAGCTCGGGGGTGCCCATTTCTTTATAGGCAGATGCAAAGGATGGTCCGGGAACAAAGGATGGTCCTTCTGCTAGGCCGAGAAACTTGCCTACTCACCTACGGTCCTTCTGCTAGGCCGGCTAATCAAAGAACCAAACAATACAGCCCATAGAATTTGAGGGCGCCGGATGGTCGATACTACTAAGTTTGGTTGCCCTACTATTCTAAAGGGTCACTTCATCCGGATAGACTAATGGGAAGGTTGTCAGTTCGTGCCATCCTGAACCTCCGGTAGGAAGTTAGGTTGAGTTGAGCTAGTCCTCCCAACCGGGCCCTACTCTTTTTTTAGGAGGGCGAGAAAATGAAGGTGGTACCCTTGGCTCCCAACTAGAATAGTCATCTCCGAGATGAGACCATCCTAATCAAGAAGGATAGCCCTTTAAGATATTAGGGTTTCCTGTCCTAACTACAGTTCACTCTGCTAGCTCTCCAACTATAGAGTAAAGGGCAGGTAGGATAGGGCCTTCAGCGAGATCTCCTAAAAAAGGTAGGAAGGATGGATGGTTGAAAGGAAGGTCTAATCGTCTACTCCCTATTAACTCACTTTGTTCACTCCCGTGCAAAGGATGGCAGGGGCTTATGCTGTCCGACCCCGTGGAACTATAGCTTTTAGCTCTCCCTCACATCAGGGAGCCATAGAATAGTAGGGGGCCCTCAGCTCAGGTTGTCAGTTTGGCTCCCATCCCACCTCCGGTCGAGTAGATAGATTATCCTATCTCAGAACTCCCACCTCCGCCCCTACTATTCTATGGGCCCCTACTATTCTAAAGGGCATCTTTCCACTACCGAGACCTGAGCATGCTCCCTATCAAATTTTAGGCGGATAATCGCTCTACAGCATGAGCTTTTTTTCCGGCAAAGGAGGGGGTTCAGGCTATTAGTTCCTCCCCACACCCCCAATTTATAGGAAGGGAAGCCCTACTATTTTCTAGGCAACAACTATAGAGGGCAACCAACCGGAAGGTCGATAACTACTATCTTCATACCGTAACCTCACCCCTTATAATAGTAGGGCCGTAACCTCTTGTTGGATTGTTCGGATCCTTCACCCCGGACAAGCATAGACTATCTTCCCTTCCCTGTTCGAGCATGCGCCATAGAATTGATAGGCATTGCCCTACTATTCTAAAGGCGGCCCTACTATTCTATGGGCGGTCCAGCTGCAATTAATAAAAAGGGGGGGCGGGGGTGAGGATAGGTCACCCGGCCTCTACCTTCCATCCGTGGAATATTCTAGTTTGGCTGGAAGGAAAGAATCTGTTGGCTGGCTAGGATAGAATTATTTTCTTATTGCCGCGCCAATGAATAAAGAAGGGCCCATGTTAGCAGGAAAGAATCAACGGAGTGCAGGCCCTGCTGCGGTAACTTCAACGGAGTGATGGGTGGGATGTCCAGCTGGCTGAGCCCTACTATTCTAAGGGCCCTACTATTATAAGGGGCCCCCTACCCCCTACTATTGCCCCTTTTTCTATATCATTGCTATGGGCGTTTGGATGGTCCGGTAACAGTAGCTTTTTCTAGAAAAAAGGGGCTCGGGCTCCAACTGTAGTTAATGAGGCAGGCTGTTGAGCTCCTTCCTTCCAACTATAGGTAGGACGGCAGGCTGTTGAGCTCTAGGCTAGGGGTTTATAGAATAGATGCCCTAATCCCCATAGCCCTAAACTAATCCCCTACTATTCGCCAGGGCCAGGCCCCCCCCACCCCGCCCTATTCTAAGGGTAGGGCCCATAGAATTGTAGGGCCCTTTTAGATAGTAGGGGTAGCGAGATAGTGAAATGAGGAGGGAGGACCAGCATCTCTATCCATTCCTGCTCATAGTTGAACGGGTGCTAACTACTGTGCCCCTGCCGGAGGAGATAACGAACTGCCGGAGGAGGAGCAATCCAATGAAGGAAAACCTGCCCACACCCCCTGGTAACAGCTCCATGGGTTCCGAACTGCCCTGCTTTCTAGAAACTAATCGACTACCGAGTTCCATCCATCCAACTAAGGAAGGATAGCTCGAGCATGCGGCACATTCTTGCCACCGGGTCCCGACTATCATCTATTGCTTATCCTCCCGCCCTAAAATTTGATAGGCTTCCGGAACTAATAAACTAGGATAGGTAATAGAACAATGCTGATTGAACCTTCCTTCCATCCCCTTAAGAATAGTAGGGGCCGGCCCGCCATCTAATCACTTCTCGCCAGTGCCATCTAATCTCGTTAACTCCTCCCGGATGGGTGGGATGCCCTAAAATTTGATAGGCGGACCCCCTACTATTCTAAGGGAAAGCATGCTCGCTTCCGCCTTATTAATTGTGGGCCCCATAGCCCTAAACTAATCCCCTACTATTCGCCAGGGCCAGGCCCCCCCCACCCCGCCCTATTCTAAGGGTAGGGGTTTGAACGGAACGGGTGGGAGGGCCCCTACTATTCTAAGGGTTGATCTCCCTCCCTGGGCGGCTAACTCCATTAGTTAAGGTACAGGCTCTGAAGCTGAGATAGGCCCATCTATTCATCAACCGGGCTTTCTTGGGCCTCCCGAGTTCCTATAGTTGTCTACGCTCCTCCAACCGTGGGTGGATGGGACTTTCCTACATGACTTTCCCTCCATCCTGCACGCCCATTAGAATAGTAGGGCTGCTCTAGAATTCCGCATCCCTGCTGGGGCAGCAGGGTGGCCCTCTATTCTATTGTTGGCGGGGCAGATTATATACGTAACATGTCCACTACTTAACAATTGGGATAGTTGCAACTCAACTATTGCCTCCGGGGCCCTACTATTCTAAAGGACCCCCACAATATTCTAGGCGGCATGTTACGTATATAATTGCCAACGAATAGTAGGGGCGGGAACTTTAGGGTGGGAGGCCCCTAAACTAATCCCCTACTATTCTAAGGGCCAGGCCCCCCCACCCCGCCAACTAATCCCATTAGAATTGCCCTCTTATTCTATTATTGCCAGGCCCCCCCACCCCGCCAACTAATCCCATTAGAATTGCCCTCTTATTCTATTATTGCCAGGCCC
>MU213118.1:106067-145244 GCA_018584345.1 Thuja plicata | reverse complement strand
CCCCACCCCGCCAACTAATCCCATTAGAATTGCCCTCTTATTCTATTATTGCCAGGCCCCCCCACCCCGCCAACTAATCCCATTAGAATTGCCCTCTTATTCTATTATTGCCAGGCCCCCCCACCCCTACTATTCTATGGCCCCCTACTATTAAAGGGGTTCCGGGGGCCCCCGGGCGGCTAGAATTCTCTTGGGGGCGGGTGGGAGCGGAACTATATCTCCCACCCAACTATATTCTCCCACCCACCCGGGAGCCCTACTATTCTAATGGGGTGGAGGTAGATGCTTATTCTAGCAGGCTGATTAATTGGGTGGGAGGGAGTTATAGTCGGTAGATTAGTTGGAGGTAGATTAGCCCTACCCCCTACCCCCTATATTTGAAAGGGAAGGGGAAGGGGCCGGAAGGTAGAGGGGCTTTAAAGGCTAACGCTTGAATCACTTCACCCATTCCTTTAGCCCCCCACCCTGCTGCCCCATAGGTCGCAAGCTTTTATGAGAATCAGAGGAGTTTTTTTGCCGTTAGATAAGATGGATACTCAATCCATGGTGACGGAGCCGACGCGAGAGTGTCCTTAACGGTGAGCGGTTCTCTTAGACCAGCATTACCATATATCCATAGGGGCCACCCACCCATCAGGTCCAGTGTACGAATGGTTAATGGATCGGCCCTGCTCTGCATTCCGGAAAAGCTTGCAAAAAAACCTTATCTCGCAACCCGCTACCTTCCTAGAAAATTTGAAGGGCATTCAGGTAAGGGCTAACCTAGCGGAGAGAAGAGCCAAGGAAAGAACCCTATCTCGCTCTAGCTATCAGGATAAAGAGGCTAAGCGGTTAACCTTACTTTCAAAAAAGGGGGTGGGTTGGGGGATCTCTAGTTGCCGGTACGCCATATTATATACGTAACATGCCTGGCCACTCATGTGACATATATACAATTATTGCATCGCTATTTGCATCGCTATACTAGAGTAGCTTTTTATTGAAGGCAAATCTTTCTTGGTGCCCTAAAATTCTATGGGGAATTGTAGGTAGGGGGCACCCGGAAATTTCCATTGAGGGGGAGTCGAATTGAGGGAACATAGACATGACACAACGATTTTCCATTCTCAAACAACCCGTATTCTCCACACTGAACCAGCATTTGATAGATTATCCGACCCCGAGCAATCCGAGTCATTGGCGGGGGTTTGGTCCGTTAGCTGGTATTTGTCCAGCCATTCAGATAGTGACCGGCGTTTTTCCAGCTATGCATTACACACCACATGTGGATCTAGCTTTCAACAGCGTAGAACATATCATGAGAGATGTTGAAGGGGGCTGGTTGCTTCGTTATATGCATGCTAATGGGGCAAGTATGTTTTCCATCGTGGTTTACCTCCATATTTTTCGTGGTTTGTATTATGCGAGTTATGACAGTCCTAGGGAATTCGTTTGGTGCCTCGGAGTTGTCATCTCCCCGTTAATGATTGTGACTGCTTCTACAGGACATGCACTACCTCGGGGTCAAATGAGCTTTCGGGGAGCTACAGTAATTACAAGCTCAGCTAGCGCCATACCCGTAGTGGGAGATACGATCGTGACTTGGCTGTGGGGTGGTTTCCCCGTGGACAATGCCACCTTAAATCGTTTCTTTAGTCCTCATCATCCACTCCCTTTTATTCCAGTAGGCGCCAGTCCTCTTCATCTGGCCGCATTGCATCAATATGGATCGAATAATCCATTGGGTGTGCATTCAAAGATGGATAAAATCGCTTCTTATCCCTATTTTTACGTGAAGGATCTAGTAGGTCGGGTAGCTTCCGCTATCTTCTTTTCCATTTGGATTTTTTGTGCTCCTAATGTATTGGGGCATCCCGACAATTATATACCCGCTAATCCGATGGCCACCCCGCCTCATATTGTACCGGAATGGTATTTCCCACCAATCTATGCCATTCCTCGCAGTATACCCGACAAATTAGGAGGTGTAGCCGCAATAGCACTCGTTTTTCCACCGCTGTTGGCTCTCCCTTTTATGAAAAGTTCGTATGTTCGTAGCTCAAGTTCTCGCCCGATCTACCAGAAACTCTTTTGGTTTTTCCTGGCGGATTGCTTACTATCAGGTCGGATCGGATGTGAACCCGTGGAGGCACCATATGTGACTATTGGACAAATTCCTTCAGTAGCTTTCTTCTTGTTCTTTGCCCTAACGCCCATTCTAGGACGAGTTGGAAAGAGAATGACCGATTATTACACCAATCACTTACAATTCGAGGGCGTCGACCGCCCTTTCTAAAATAGGGTCTCCTCCACCATAGAATAGGCCGGGGCCCACCCCCACTTTTCTACAAATATCGACCAACCGGCCCTTTTTTTCTACCTAGAAAATTGCCCTCTTTATTCTAGCCTATCAAATTGTAGGGGGCCGAGGGCGCTCTCCCTATGAAGACCCCTTGATCCATTCAGTATCAGTCTATCCAGCAGTCCAGTCGGATTTTTCCGTTCATTCATTCCATTCGTTCGATGACTCTGCATGCAGGGGGAGGGATTTCAGTTTCTATCCAACGACCATTCCTAAGATCTGTTGCGCAGGGGGTAGATAAGCTGTGCTCGACTGATGATCTATTGTTTTTTTGACTGGCTGGATACGACAATCGTGGGGGTGGGGGCGGGCGAGGAGCCCTATCTATCTGGGGAAGACTCTCCATTGTCCGCACGCACTCGACCGGATCCACCATCGGCCCGCCCTTTTTTTCTACCTATAAAATTGCCCTCTTTACGAGAGTTACAATAATCTAAAAGAGGGCTTCCTCTGCACGCACCACCCTACACAATTCGAGCCACCCGCATATAATAGTAGGGGAGGGAACTCCCACATGAACGAACAACCCTGGAACTAGAGTTTCCCACCCGTTATGAGCGCATTAATGAACTGATGCCCCTACAATTCTATGGGGCAGGCTGATGCCGGCTGCCGGCTGCTAATAGAGTTGAGTTGCTTCCCCCATGCTTTCCGTTGGTAAAAACTGACCACCCGAATCCCTATATCATATCTCCGTTGTATCTTGACAGTAGTCTCTTTACTACCCGCAGATCTTGACTCACTATCCCTTTAGAATGTTAGGCAAGAGTTCTGGACTGGATATATATATATAGAGAGAGAGGAAATGGAACTAAAGCAATGATGCATGCCCCAACTGGATCAATTCACTTATTTCGCACAATTCTTCCGGTGTTGCCTGATCTTCGTCGCTTACATATGTCTGCGAAGGGCATATGCCTATGGCGGCCTACTTCCCTGGTTTAGAGTTTCCGATCGCCTCGTGATCCTTTTCTTGTCTATATACCTTATCCAACCCTGTATCGCCCCCCTCCTCGCGGGGGGACTTTCGTGGGTTGTATCCTTCCTGGTTCCTGCCGCCGGTTTTTTTGGCCTCACACCCGCACCCCTACTGATGGAACAAGGTGGCGATGGCTCGAATCAATGGTCCCCGATCCCGAGTGTGAGCTCCCCCAACCTCGAACCACTCTCCCCCGGAGAGAGTGGCGGGGAGCCCGCTAGCTCGGCCACTCCCTCTGCGCCTGTTGACGTCCAGTGGAAGGATCCACGAATCGCCCTATGGAAGTCCGGGAGGTTCTTCCATCCCGATGCCTCAAGCGCATTGGCAGTTCTCACCCCCACCCCGGAATGGGCGGAGACCCATATCATCACCGAATGGGGTGGGTATGAGCGGGCATTCAAGGGATTCGATTGGCGCGTGATTGCCCAGCCAACTCCGGGCAATGAACGAACCCTGGATTTCGACCAAATATATATAGCCTTCGCGGACCGCACTTTGATCCCGGCGAAACCCTTTATCAAGATGGGAATCCCGCAGGGATGGGAGGGCGGCCACCACCTTAGTTGGAAGGGGAGGCGCCTGATTGTCGGCAAGCCATTCAACGACATGCTCGAGGCGGCCAAGAGGGGCCAATTAGAATATAACGGCTGCCGCGTAGGGCAGTTAGAGGGGAAAATGGACCGGCAGGAGGCTGAACAGCCTATGAGATGACGCTAGCCCTACTCCACAATGGGGTGGAGGCGATCCCATTCGAGTCCACATCATGGGCTAACCAACAATAATTGACAAAATCGGTGGTGGCTGGGAGGCGGACCAGGGAGGGAAGGAAGGGGGTCCGGCCGATTGATTGATTAAATTAATAGTATTCGATTCGAGTCACCTAAAAAAAAGAAATACCCCTTCCTACCTCCGGGGAATAAGATAGAGGGGGGGGGGCGCCGGGCGGGTGGGGTGGTAAGGGAGCCGCCTATCCCCGCAATATTACTTCTATATTGCTTCACGCCCTACCCCTACTTTTGAGTAGGGGCGCCCCGCTGTCCCGGATCGGGGAAGTGGGAAATGTCCCCGTTCGATTACGCTCTTCTATAATCGCCCCGCCAACTCCGCTTCAAATCGAATTTTTTGTGTGTTACGTATAGAATCTAGTCCTGCCGACATCGACTATAGAATGAGACCCATAGCGATCGTTTCTCGCCCCGCCCCTATAGTTCCCACCCGGCCACGAGAGCCGCCGGCGCGAGGCCTGGTAGATGTCGAAATCGGCTCTCGCTGACGACTTATGGTCAGGGTCGGCGTGGCGCAACCGACTTGCAGAATCTACCCGAACCTTTCCTGCTCTGGAAAGGACTTAGTAGCCGGCACCAGCCCTCCGAATAATAGAATAGTAGGGCCCCCCCCTTACCCCCCTTAAATAGAGTTGTTAGTAGGGGTAGGGGCGGTTGGTTGCTCGCTTAAGGCGGTGAGAGGCGCTTCATGAGCTCATGCGATCTCTCACTCCCAAGAGCCAAAGGTACCATACTACAGCCCGACGAACAGGAACACGACCCTCTCCACACACAGTCAGCCCTATCCCTCTGGTCTGCCCCCTCTTCGTCGAGAATGCCTTTGACCCAACTTTCCCCACGGAATGAATCTCTTCGCCGAGGCTCCACGTATGGTCCCCCACCCCCGGCCCCCGATATTGCTGCATCAACCCAACACCTTGATGCATCGGCCGGCTCGCCTATTCATTCATTAACCTCTCCATCCCAGTGAGTGAATGGACGATGACAGTACGATGACTGACGGGCGTTATTTCTCTTTCTCGACAAAAGAGCTAAGGACGGGCCCGCCCCCCTTACTATAGTTGAGACCGACCACCCACCGGGAAGGAGGCTCCATCAGAAGGAGTTACCCCGCGCTATAGAGGTAGGGCGGTTCACGATCGTCTCGGACCGGAAGGCCCTCCCTCCGGCGCTCCGTAGTTACCGAAAGGGGAAGTGGAGGAAGGCGCTTCAGACAGTAATCTGTAGATAGATCGAGATCACCTACAATCGGCAATAACTACAATTCCCACCCGGCCCTATGATTCCCAACTACTAGAATTGGGGCCCTCCTGGGCACCCTATAGTTCCCCCCCGCCCCCCCCTCTAGAAAATTCAATAGTTGGAAGCAATAGTGTAGGGCCCCTACTATTCTATGGGAATAATAGAATAATAGGGAATCTCCCTACTATTCTAAGGGGCGTTGGTGGGGGAGCAGCATATACTACAGGTGAGGATCCTGCAGGGGCAGGTGCACCAGTGGCCCTACTATTCTAAGGGGGAGTAGCATTCCAACGTCCAGCAGCGGATCCGGTTGACCCCGATCCAGTCGATGATTTCTCCCGCGTCCCTTAGAATAGTAGGGGCATCTCTGGCAAGTAGAGATTCTTAACCCCTCGAGCCGATCTAGCCTCTCAGCCCTACAGTCATCTAGCACCGGTATGGAGAAAGGGGCTCCCCAGCTGATTCAACAAACAGTCGATCTAGCATTGCAGTAGCGTCGGTAGCAGCTTGAGGACCCGTTTACCCACCAGGTAGCTTTCTTCGGGGTCTACCAACCACCAGGTAGCTCTCTTCGGAGAATGACCGGTTGACCGAGTCGCAGGAGCGCGGCCCTACTATTCTATGGGGCATTCCTCTGCATGCACGACCACCAGGCTTCTTCTCCCTCTGGTATCCCATTCCTTCCACCGCCCGTGGGTATAGAAGCGAGATCACCGTGCATAGGTACAGAAGCGAGAGGTGGTTCCGCTTCTCCCCCCCTCACCGGAGAAGCAATTCTATTCCTTCCACCAGGTCTCGTTGGTATTTCTCTCCCCCTCGCACCGAGCCTCACACCCGCACCAGCTTCCTGTCCCAATCCGAAGCAGCGATGGGCTATACACCACCCGTACCGGGCTACGCCTCACCGTACTACCCACTCCCCAGCTCCTCCCTCACCGTACCACCTACGGCCATAGAATTGTAGGGGCTCCGTGGCTCGCATTCCCAATTCCGCGTTCGTGGAGGCATCAGTGGGAGAGAGGGTGGGAGCAGCATCATGGGTGGGGCAGAGGGCCCTACCATTCTATAGGCGCACCGATCCAGAATCACTTGGATTGGGCATTGAAGGGACGAGCGAGCCCACGAGCATCAGAGCCATTTCCCTCGGATAGTAGTGATGCTTTCCGCCAACCGCTACTACTAAACAGGGCAGGGGGATGAGGGGGTTTGAACCAGTCCGTCACGGGTGGTTGGTCCCTTCGATCAGAGCTTCTTTCTCGCTCCTCACCGACGGATGGGTATGGATGGGTTCAGGGAGGGGGTAACGGAGGGGTGCGGGAGGCAGCGAAGCATGGAGCTGATTTAGTCGATCCGATAGCAGTAGCTCCATACGCATCGATCCAGATTGATCCAGCAGCGCTCCGAACGTAGCAGTCAGCAGTCTCGCTTACCCAGTCCCTCTTATCCAGTTTCAACAGCCCCTACCCATTCGATCCAGTCACCCCTAGTGATCTCTATGTCCATCACCGGAAGCGAGATATGTTCATTATCGGGAGCAAGATCCTTTACTGTTGGTATTGACCCAGAACCATAACCGGGGAGCTAACCCGAGCTATAGATGAAGGGCCCGACCCAATCAATTCTGTTCGAGAGGGAGCTTGACTGGAGGCCTTCCACTGCACCGGAACAATGAATCCGAAGTGCCCTTACAATAATATAGAAGGGGGGCCCCTACCCCTACCCCTACCCCTACTATTATAAGGGTAAGGGTAAGGGTAAGGGTAAGGGTAAGGGCTTCAGTTTCAACTCCCTTATAATAGTAGGGGCCCCATGAATGCACACCCGGAAGGGCGGTCATTTTAGTTGTGGGTGGCCCTACTATTCTATGGCCGACGCCCCCCACCCAACTAGCCTATAGAATGGTAGGGCCGGGGAAGCATGCAGCACACCCGGGCCTCATTTTAGTGCGTTCCGGAACTATAGTCCCACAATTAACAACTTATTGGAGGGGGGGGGGGAGGGGGGGCCGGCCCTTGCCGAATAGTAGGGGGCCATAGAATAGGCCTGCAGGGGCCTACCCACCCATAGTATCACCCTGCTTCATAATGGCAGTGTGCATTCACGCATGAGGATTATAACCGTTCCGAGCTCGAGATAACTATGCCCCCCGGGGACCTTCCCTTAGAATAGTAGGGGCCACCCTGCTGGCCCATAAAATAGTAGGGGCCCTGGCTAACCCCCCCGCCCCCCCCCTCTATATAATTGAGGTAGAAACGTTGTAGGGGCCCTCATGCAACTATCTCCTCCCACCCACCCCCTGCAGTGGGAGAGATAATGGGGGTTGGTTATATTGTTCACCGCTTCATTATCGAGGGTGAGGACTAAACTCACCTTCAATTTATCTCGGGTGAGTATGTGATCAATGTTCTCTCCCAGGTGGATTTCCTGAAACAGAAAGACCCTCGACCGACTACCTTATTGACTTTGGGAAAGCCGGAACCACGCTACATCATGGGCCGGGGAGGAGCCGTACGTGCGTCTCCAAAGGTCCCAAGCAAGGATCAGCAGCTTTTAGCCAAGACTCAGCCTCGGGCATTTCTTAGGAATAAATGGGGCCCTTTAGAATAGTAGGGGGAAAGACCGGTCCGAAACTACTCGACATCTATATACGTATATAGTGCTGGAGCGGAAGGCCCGCACCAGCAGACCTGAATGTGAAATGCCTGGGCAATAACTAGAATGAGTAGGCGGTCTAACAATGGCTGGAGGCAGGCGGATGGGACGGGGAAAGCTAGGACTCGACATCCGCTTCGGTATTCTTCGAAGGGGCTGGTTGGCATATCGTTCCCGATAATGGTGATACCCGGGTGGGCTCGGAGCTCACGGCGAGAAAGCCCTAGTTTCTTCAACACCAGTTGATGAAGCACTGAATGACACTCTATTTTCCCGCCGTCGCATTCCCTACAATTTTCTAGGGCCAGAACTGCCGAGTTCTTAGAAAAGATTCGTAGCTTCGTCATTAGCGGGTGAGGGCTAAACTCATCGAACGAAGTGATGATGAGTATTCGCAGTTTAAGATATTAAGTTCTGGATCGAGAGCCGCGTCCTTTCCTATCATAGAGTAAGGGCCACGGGCCGCAGCACCGGATGTAGATGCAACTCGGGTTCCATAGCTAGTTCACCGAGAGCCGGTGGTTCCACCAGGGGCATTCCTGTTCCATTCGTGGCTTTCTGAAGCAGATCAAAAATTCCAGTTCCATAATCAGTTTATCCAGTCGATCCCCTTCGCGAATAGTAGGGCCATTGATGACCGAGTAAGAGGTAGGGTCAATGCCCATGTGTATGGGATAGCAGTACCCCATGCAGGGGAGGGGGAGTGAGCGGCACCGAAACACGGGGTATCCAGGGCAGGATGTAGTTCTAGTTCCCCCTAATTGATTCATCAATTGACATTGATCACTATTATCCCCACCCAACCCGGATCCAGCTGACTAAGCAGGCGGGGGTTAAGATGAGGAGTCGATGAACCAGCCCCTACCCCTACTATTTTTTGAAGGGTAAGGGTTCTATTCTGAAAGGGATCCCACAGTTCTTGCAGTGGTTTAACCCGGAGATAAGGATCCAGATCCTTTCGAGCCGGATCCAGTTGCCGGTGATCCGGAGCCTCGCTGATGGGCATCCCTACCCCCATAGAATTGTAGGGCCATTTATAGAGCACCCCCTACCCCCTACTATTGCCTATTATTCTATTGTTGAATGGGCAGATACATACCCGTTACCACTAACACACCCATTTGAGATCCAAAAGCATCACCCGTAGGGACTACAGAGGCAGCACCGGCTCCAAATCCCATGGCCCGCTCCCGGTTGATCCGCCAGAAGCCCTAAAATTCTATGGGGGCCCTCCCCTTAGAATAGTAGGGCTATGGGGCCAGGCATCCGAGCAAGTTCCAGCTTTTGACCCTCCCCGAACCAGAGCCCGTTGATCCACCGGTATTTTACCCGGTGCCAGCAGTTCTTGCAGAGACAATGGCGGGGGCCCCTCTCGCGGATCGATATCGAGACAAAGATCCAGTTGCGGGCCGGTGTCCAGTATATTTTGGTGGCTTATTCCTCCCCCGGCGGCTGGGACCTTCTACACAAGCATGTCTCCTTTGTGCACACCCGGGCCCCCCACCGCCTACAATTCTATAGGGTGTGGGGCCCCCCCTACTATTTTATAGGCAATTAATATAGAGGGGGGGGTGGGGGGCGCCCCTTAGAATAGTAGGGCCCTTAGAATAGTAGGGCCCACCCGGTGGGGGGTTATATTGCCTCCCCGGGTGGGGGGGGCGGTAGAGTAGGTATGTAACGTATAGAATTGAGGAGTGCTGAACCAATTCCTGTTCACCCAGATGTGGAAACTGCCGCAACTAAATTACTCCAGCCGCGATTAGTTTAGCACATTCATCTCCGGCGCGGGTTCTCTATCTCCCATTTTCGATCACCAGAAGGCTGCTCTATACTCCCATCCCAGACTATAGGGTCGGGGGAGACAGAGAAAGATCTGCGCTTGTCCCAGGCTGAAAAAGGGGTCGAGCCCAACCAACATTGGTTAGTCGCGGAGCAGGCCATCCATCGCCTTCTCATGTGGTCCCGAGGGAAGCGGATCGCCCACGACAGGGAGAATCACCAACCCGATGGACGAACAGGAGAGAAGTTCCTCCGGCAAACGCCCCTTAGAATAGTAGGGCAGAGACAACCAACCTCTCTCCCGCCCCCGGATCCGAGAGGAGGAGATCTAGACCCACTGAGCTACTGTCCACCCGGGAGACCCGAGATTAACAAAACCTAATCAGTTCTAATATGGTTGTCCCAAATAATGTTACGACTTAAAGTGCCCATAGAATAGTAGGGGCCAGGTCCCCATAGAATAGTAGGGCAGCTGGTGCCTTTACCTCTGTCTCTGCCTCCGCTTCTGAAACTGCTACTGCTGGAACTGGCCCCTACTATTCTATGGGCTTCGGATCTGGAACTGAAACTGCTGCTGCCTATGCCTCTATAGGTGAACTGCCGGTTCTCGAATTCTATAGAGGGGGGGGGCGGGGGGTATAGTTACTCAACCTTTCAAGCTTAGCTGCTGGGAGCTGCCTTCTGCAGAGAATTGATAGCCCGAGCGAGGAGAAAAGCCCATGTTGAACCACTCTCCCAGCGGTACCTCTCCTCGACTTTAGTCGATCGGTCCTCTATCAATCATGGAACCTTTCAATGCCCTGGAACCGGGTGACTTGAGCTCTTAAGTGAGTGCCGGGAAACCACAGTTGTTAATACGTCTATAATAGACTCTACTTATCCTCTCCTATCGTTAAGGCACATGATGGGTTCAAAGCCTCGACCAAACAAAACCTTATCGTGGATGCGCAACCTCCTCCCACCCACCAACTATATCCTCCGAACTATCGAGTCTTAATGGCATCAGCCCGCTACAATAAATGAACCATCCCGGAACTATCGAGTCCCTACCCACCCATGGTCCCACCCCGATCTATATCTTCCGTGTGTGGGGATGGCCCTTGGCGAATAGTAGGGCCTTAGAATGGTAGGGGCCCTACCCACAATTGAATCTGAGGGGGGGCCGGCAATAATATGAAAGAGGGGGCCGAATAGTAGAGCTTCGATCATTCGGATCTATCCTTCACTTGGTCCGACCCTGCCGGCTTCGGGCGGACGAGGAGACCGACCATATTGTTCTTGAGATCCATTATCCAATCCTCATCGCAGTCTATCCATCCCCCTCCATTGTTCCGGCATACGTTATAAGCATCATCATCAAACTATTCCGGGGTGGGCCCCCTTAGAATAGTAGGGCCAGCCGCCCCTCCCCTTACCCCTCCTAAAATATGCCCTATATTAGAAAGGGGGGGCTATGGGCTCCCGCCGGGGTGAGGGGGGAATCATTATAGTTGCCCCTCCTCACAGATAAGTGAGGGTGGGAGGCCCCTACTATTCTAAGGGCCTCACCTGAATGCCCTACTATTCGCCAAGGGCAACAATAGAATAATAGGCCCTTAGAATAATAGGCTATGGGAGGGTTTCACTTACCTGAATGCCCTACTATTCGCCAAGGGAAGGTAAGGGCCTATAATGGTTCTATGGCCTCACCTTGCCTAGAATAGTAGGGCATTCAGGTAAGTGCCCTACTATTCGCCGGGAAGGACCGGTTGCCCTATATTGAAAGGGGAAGTCAGTCGAGGAGAAGAAACCCTAGCTCAACCTTCATCCTCCCTCCCACCCCAACTATAGAAGGTTGGGCCCCCAAGTGCCATAGAGTTGCTAAAGAGTTCGAATGATCGATTCCGCTCAACGGCTTCCGCTTCAGGGGGCCCAGTCAATCCGGAAGATGGCTTTAGTCAGTTGATGCTGATGGAAGTTTAGTTATTTCAAGGAGTCACTCGACCGGCTTTTTTAGGCAGTGTCCGAATGCAGAAGGGACTTTCAGTCTTACAGGCCTGCCTCCTTCCTCTATCTTTTGAACATTCTTCGAGTGCCTGCCCTACGGGCTGCCTACCATATTGGAACACACGAACCCGAACCGGGGCAACAATAGAATAATAGGCCCTTAGAATAATAGGGCTATGGCTCAAGTGCCAGGTTCATATGGGCTGGATGCGCCGGAGAGGAGAGGGAATAGCTGGAACGATCAAGCAAAACAAGTGGCAAACATCCGGGTGATCGCCGGTGGCCCTACTATTCTAAAGGGGGGTCGGTCATTGCCCTACTATTCTAAAGGGGGGGTTCTACAATCAATGCCATTGACCCACCCAACATATTACGTCTATAATACAGTGACTCCGCCCCGTAGGGGACTCGACCTGCCAGGCAGCTCCCCATAGAATAGTAGGGCATAACTCCCTATGAATAGTAAGGTGATCCCGTGGGAAGGTGCGGCCCTACTATTCTACGGGCACAAGTGAACCTCTTCGGCTAACTCCGCTGACCCTTTAGAATAGTAGGGCAAGCGATATCTTAAAAGCAAGCGGTTGCGGTTGGTTCTTCGAACCTTCCTTTCTCTATTTCTTTCTTTCTTTCATCCCTATCCTTAACGAGCAAGCATCTGTTTCGTACCGGCACAGGTGGGGATGAAACGGGCCCTAAAATTCTATGGCCATGACTTATCTTCCCCTCCGAGTGATCAAAGGTGCGGCCCCCTATGGCAAAACTCCCATGCCCAGTTCGAGACGAGAAAGGACGGAGGTTCCATGCCTTGAGGCACAGCAGTCAGTCGAGGATTTGAATGCAGAACCTCAGTCGAATAGAAGAGCGGATTGTTAAGGCATCAGTGGCAAGTCTTGACTGGAGAGGGAATCTTTCACCATTTGCAAGAAAGAAAGTACGGTAGATTGCGGGTAACTGTGAAGAGCAAGCTGCTTAGAAAGGCAGGCCGTAGAAGGCAGTTACTTATAGTAGTATTCTCAACTGTGCCGGTTTATCCGGTTTCCGCGTTCCATCAACACTTGCTGGAAAAGAGGTGGAGTTGGACGGTGGGAAGAGCTTTGCTAACTCACTTATTTCTGCCCATAGAATTGTAGGGCTTTCTGATGGCCGGGTGGGGGGCCCCTACAATTCTATGGGCTAGATGGAACGAACAAACAAGATCGATTGCCAAATACGAGTTCTGAAAGGCAGCTTTATTCCGGCACAGTTTATATTCCAATTAGAAGAGATGGCCCGATCCTGCTTCGGGGATGGGGATAGGGCCCTAACCAAAAGACTGACTTCTCCTTCCTTCCGAACTGTCTTTAGGGGCTATACCACCAATTCCCCTGACCAACGGTTTTCTATTCCCGCCGGAGAGGGTGTTCCGCCCTTTATAATATAGGGCAGCATAAAGGTTGGAAGGCCGGGTGAAGAGGTTTGTTCTGATCTGAGATCCGCCCCTTTCAATCAATCGTAAATGGCATTCGATCTTATAGTAGTATTTAGAAGTGGAGGTTTCCCGGCAATGAATGAAGGAATGAACCAATGGGTTTCTCGGATCGGGTGTTTCAAGCCAGGAACTCGAGGGATCAATCTCAGAAAGCAGTCCCTATAGAAACAATGGGCGGCCGAAGGGACTTTGCCAGTGAGTTGCGGGTTTTAACTCCTTTTGAAAGCTGTCTGCTTGCTAGAGCTTTAATCCCCCCACCCTAGCAAAACTAGAGTTCCTTCCCCCTTACCCCCTTATAATAAGTTGTAGGGCAGTAGGCGCCCTGCATAACAGGGGTGGCCCCTACTATTCTATGGCATGTGGATATAGGCATCAGAGAAGGGCGGGTGGGACCATGTGGTGGGTGGGAAACTATAGTTCTTATTTGAGCAGGCAAACTATTGCCACCCCAGGAAGCCCCACACACGCTAGAATAAGAAGAAGGGTGGGAAATATCGAGCCGGGAAGAATATCCCATTGACATGACGTTGGAGTAACGGGAATGGGGGGGGTAACGGGATGAGCAGGTGGGCCGCACTATAGAAGAGCCGGGGCCGGGCATGAATGTTACGTATAGAATCTGGGGTTTGGTTGGTGGCCGAATCACTCAACTCGGTGGCCCCGAGGTTGGAATCAATCCATCAACCCGGATTGAAAGGAAAGGGCTGGAAGCTATAGTTGGGCCCTCCCTGTGAAGTCTTCAAGCTATCCGCCATAGAATTGGCATGGGCCGGAACCCGGAGATGGCTTGATTGGCCGATTGATTCGTTTGTTTATGCCGATGAAGGGAATGTGTTACCCAGGGTTCATCGGGGTCGGTTGGGGTTGATGAGGGAACGAGTTGATGCAGAGGAGGTTAGCCAATTGATCGAAGGCGAAGGTTGGTGGTTTGGAGCCTTCCAGCCTTCCCTCCCAATTCTAGTTGGTGGGCTGGTAAGCCTTCCTCTGCATGCACCGGAAGAGCTAGCTGGTTGTTTGGTTGCTTCCTTGACTTGGCCGGCTCATAATAAATAGAGTACATCGGGGTGCCGGCTCATTATAGCTTATGTACAACATAATGAGTTCTACTTACGCTTGGTTCACCCTACGAAAGAAGTATTGGTGACGGCTCATAATAAATAGCGTACATCTTTGTGGCTGCTTCCAAAGCTACCCATACTACATTTATTAGCTAATGAAAGAAACCTTGAGCTAATATGGCCCAAGTGAAGCTACCTTTACTTATACGGGCCTACAAACAAGAGTTCTGGAAGGGATATGCTTGGACCCGGACCAACTATAACTAGAATTCCGCTATTAGGCTGGTTATTATCCCAAGCTAGTATGGATGATGGGCTGAGCTGCCTCACCTACAAGCATACCTACCCTACCTATTTACTGATTATACTGCCTCTTAGGAAGAGGTAGGCATCCTCTGAATTATGGGCTGGTCATCCGTACCTCGTGCCAGTTGGTGGGCTGAGAATCTTTCAACCGGACCAACTATAACTAGAATTATGCCCCTACCCCCTACTATTATAAAGGGTAAAGGGCGACCTCGTTATAGTTCTTTAGCTTATAATCTTGAAACCGGGAGGGACCTCGTGCTAGTTCTTGGGCTGAGACTCAACCGTGACAACTAGAACTATAATTCGAGAAGTGGCTGAATGGGTAATGTCGAGAACAATGAGAACAATACGTGGGGGCAATGAATGGTGGGGCCTATCATTGGGGCCTCTCATGTTAAGGGGAAAACAAAGCCCTACTATTATAAGGGGCGAATGCCTTATATTATAAAGGCTGAACTGTAGAAAATACGCTTATAACGGTAAACTATAGCCTGAAATAAGTGGGCTAAAGTAGTGGTAGAATAGTGTGATGGAGTGGGCGTCTTTTGGGGTATCGGGTTAATGTAGGCCAAGAACACCAACAATCTTTACGCATCCATAAGGTTATCCCATAAACTTTCTAGATAGATATAGAGAGAGATATATGTATCGTCATCATTATTGATACCATTCTTTTGACAACACTTCTTTTTATGTTCTCCCAACTCTCCATATCATAACTGGCAAGCACCCGTTTTCAGTAATGATTTTCTTTCCCACCCCTACTCTCACTCTTTAAATGAAGGGCCCGCTAAGACTCCCTATTCTGAGTGAGAGCGATGCCGAATTGTCACCCAGTCAGTGAACTGGACCGTCCGTTTTCTCTTCCCTATCAACTTTACCGCCTTCTTTCTTGACTAGCCTCATTAGTTAGGCGAGCATCCGTCTTTCTTTCTTTCCCTGCCCCACCAGGAAGCGAGCATATAGTAAAGCACCCCCCCTCCCGATTAGTAACTTAAAGGTCAGAACCCTATGGGCCCCGGTAAGGTAAGTGTCCTCCCCCCATAGAATAGTAGGGGAGAAAAAAAGGGCCGACCTTGTGTTTTCAAAGCCGCCAAGCCAATCGCCCTGTCTTTCAATGTTACCCTGGCACTAGATAAAGAGATCCATATAAAGCAATTGTGAGGGCGGGAATCATCCGGTCTTCATCAATGAGAAGGCTTGGCTAAGACCGAAGCTACTCCGATGAAGCCAGATTCTATACGTAACATGCCCAAGAAAGAAACTACTTGCCCTATATATCTGGCGTTGGGTGGCCCCTACTATTCTATGGCCGACGGGTGGGAGGCCCCTACCATTCTATAGGCTAGTTCCTGTAGGCATCAGCCTGCGACGCCCCCCTATAGAAAATGTTGTGGGTGGGGCCCGTAATCTTCTATTTCATGAATGCCCTACCCCTACCCCTACTATTCTAAAGGGTAAAGGGTAAAGGGAGCCCTATTATTCTATTATTCGCACTCATATTCACGAAGTGAGTACTTTAGCTGCTGCCTATAGAATGGTAGGGACTCTGTAATGGCTGTTGCCTTTGACTATTATTATGGGTGAACCACATATGCCCCTACCCCTACTATTTAAAGGGGCCAGGGCATCCGCTGAGGACTCTGTCTATAATGTTACCTCTGCCCTAGCCGCTCCGAGAGACTTTGTAACCGGATCAACGGTCAGGTGCTTCAATGGAATCTGATGCTGCTGAAGAGGGCCCTACTATTCTAAAGGGGCCCTACTATTCTAAAGCAGGGGGCTAGAATGACGCTAGAATAGGGGGGGCCACCCACCCCGCCTATAGAATGGTAGGGCGATCCGGCTATCCATTCGGCAAGTGATATAAATGTGGTGGGTGGGGCAGGGTGCGTGGGAACAATGGGCGAGCGGTGAGTGGGGAATCGACTCCGCCCTACTATTTAAAAGGGCCGGAACCGAGTCGCCTAAAGAAACTATGGGCGGGTCATGACAGAAAAGGCTATCCGGTCGCGGTTCATTGCTCATAGGAGTATTGCTTCCATCCGATCCCAGCACGAGAACTGATGAAAGAAATGCTGATGAAAGGCCTATTATTCTAAGGGCCGCCTATCAAAATGGTAGGGTCGAGTAGTATAGCAAAAGAATAGTCATGATGTTTCATCATTCGGCCGGAGTGGTTGTGATTCTCCCCTGCATTGCTATGATAGCGTCGGTAACTAGTGAGATGTTCCACTAGTGGGTTGAGTGTTCCAGATCTGTTTCTCCACTTCCCGGTCCACCCGATCAACTGTCTCTGCCCCTTATAATAGTAGGGCGCCGCGGATTCAAGGTAAACAACTTCCTGGGCTGGTGGAAGATAAACGGTCAACTGCTCTAGCGGCCTATATTAGAAAGGGGGGGCGGTACGGGCCTAAATTCTAGTAGTTCCCGCTGGATCCGAGAAGACTTGGCGAGCGAGAAAGGCTATGGGTCTATAGGATATACTGGGTGGGCTTCATTGACAGAATAAACTTATGCTACCTATGCTCCCGCCTCCGCTCCCGTTGTCCCTGTCTATGCCGCTTCTGGGCCTTACTATCAATAGGGGCTACTGGCATATACGAAAAAGGGATCCCTATTATTATAAGGGGCCCCTACTATTCTATGGGCGGAATCGTCGCTGGAGACTACTGGATCTACTACCGCTTCTGGCTATGGATTTCGCCCTTTAGAATAGTAGGGCGAGCATAAGAATATAGCTCTCGATTAGGTTCTGCGTCCCCTACTATTATAAAGGGCTGCCACCCCTGCCCCCGATCCCCCGCTGGTCCTGCTGCCGCTGGTGCTGGATCAACCGCCTCCACCCCTCTTCCGGATATGCCGCTGGTGCTACCCCAGCCACTGCTGCTGATGGATCAGAAGGAGCCTACTATGTATATACCGAGGGATCCCCCACAATTCTATAGGGCCAATTATAGTTATAGTTCTGCCGGGGACTGGATATGGATCCAAACGCCTCTGCTATCAATGCTTCGGGTGGGGGGCCCCTACTATTTTATGGGTGGGTGGGAAGCTACCAATGCTTCGACCAGGGCCTTACCGCCTATTCGTCCGGATCGAGGGGAACAAGTTCATAAGCATAATCGACTGCTTAGGGAGTATATGAAACAACTAGCTCTGCTGCTTATGCCGGTGCCAGAGGTAGTGGTGGATAAGTGCCGGATCGACTGCCCTATATTATAAAGGGGCGACAGAAAGGTCGAACCGCTACAACCATATTCTCCCACCCCCCCCGACTCTAATACCACTCCGGGCATGAATGTTACGACTGTGGGGCAATCGGCTAGCCGTACTAGAATTCGGGTGGGTGGGCCCCTACTATTCTAAGGGCCCCTACTATTCGGCAAGGGCCGGCAACTAGAGTTTCCCTCACGTGTGTGGGCAATGACCATAGAGATAGTAGGGGCCTTCCCGGAACTATAGTTGCCATAGAAGCCCTCTGCATTCACCGGTGCAGTTTCAATATAATAGAAGCCGCCCTGGCAATTCTATAGAGGGGGGGCATGCCCCTTTATAATAGTAGGGCCGGAACTCTAGTTGCCGTGGGAGCCGGGCCATTTTTCCGGGGGTGGGCATGTTACGTATAGAATCTAGCCCTTTAGAATAGTAGGGGGCTGGAGCTTTTAATATAGTTGTGAACCGAGAGAATAATCTATTTTAGGGGCCCGGTTTCGAACAATAGAAAAGAAGGGCGCCAGATTCTATACGTAACATGCCAACGGCCCCTGGCGAATAGTAGGGCACCCACCCCTGCATGCATACCCCCTACTATTTGTAAGTATACCCACCCTGCTGCCCCAATTATAAGTCGCCCGCCCCATCCCAACTTGAATATTCAATTCTCCAACAACTAGAATCGCCCGCCCCCTGCACCGGCACTATAGTTGGAGTTCCATCCTGAACTGCTGGGTAGCTGTTAACTTCTCTACAACCGATATCTCTAAGTCAGGGCTATGCAATGAGACAATATCCTTCCTCCCATGCACAACTCTAGTTCCCTATGCACCACTGCACCGGGAGAACTAATATCCTTCACCGGAGCACTCAACAGCAGCGACTATAGATAGTTGTAAGTCTAGCTTCCGAACTGCCTCTCTCTAACGCCTATAGATAGTAGGGCAAAGGATCTATTCTCCTTGCCGGGCATAGCTTCATTTCAGATCCTCCAGTTGCCCTTTCAAATTCTATGGCCGGATAGCCGAATAGAATTCTCCATCGCCGTAGGGCCGGGTGAAGGCTGGAGGTAAAGTAATGCTGGGATAACCCTCCCATCCGTGTAGGCAAGGGCTGTTCTAGGGACCACCGGCCCTACCATTCTATAGGCTATCCGATAGCTTAAGTGGGGCTGATTCTTCGTTGCCTGGGGAGATCTCGCTAATGAAGCGGCGCCCTACCATTCGGCTAGGAGGACGACTAACCTTGGTAACATTGCTCTCCTCGATGGTCCAGCTGATGGATGCCCCCAACAATGCTTTGGCTATCCGGGCCAACAATGCCAGTCAAAATCCAAGAACAATCGAACAATCCGGAGGGAGCTAGATTAGTTCTCATTGCCGGGTAACCTTCCTTTCAACCATCCAGCTTGCCTTCCTAGGATGGTCAGTTAGGCCTTCCGGGAGAGCGAACAACTACTATGGCCCTTTCTTAGATAATTCACCGACTCCTTCATCCTTAACTCCCGGGCGGGGGTGAAGGACCATCCAGCCAAGCAGGCCCTTTGAGAATGTTAGGCAACCCAAGAAAGATAGCATTGCCAGCCGGACAGGAAATAAAGAAACTATAGCTCTTCGGAGTAAAGAATGAATGTTAGGCCACAATAATCTAATAATAATAGGGCCGAACGAACAACTAAGTTCGGGCCGATTAGTCTACAGTCACAGGAAGGGAGTTGGAATAAACCTCTTCCCCCCGCTGCTGGCCCTACTATTCTATGGGAGAACACAATAATCTGTTTAGGGCCGGCAGGGAGGGAGACACTAAACAAATTACTTCCTTCCGGTGCATGCAGAGGGAGAAAGAGACTACCGAGGGAGGGAGAACTCTAGTTGTGATAACTCCAGGCCTGTCCTCACCCCCGGGCCTCGCCTGGCTGGATTCTTATGGGATGGAAGCTCTAGAGTAAGGGTCTTGCCTCCTTCAGGATGAAGCAGGAAGTCGGATTCAAGTGAAAGCCAATAATAATGTTAGGCCAGCCAAGCATGCTCGAGCCCCTTTATATATTGGGGCTATGGAAGGTAGTTAGTTTTATACTCCCTGCCCGGCCCTTAAAATTCTATAGGCAACCGGATAGAAACAAAGCTTGCCTCCCACCCGCGGTCCGGTTCAACTAATCAATTGGCCGGTGCCCCAGCAGGCAGAGGAGTTCTCACAACTATAGTTAGGCAGGCCAACTCTCCATTCCTCACCCCCGCCCCCCCTTTTTATTAATCATGCAGTTTCAGGGAAGCGGGCGGGGCCCCTAAAAGCTTATATGGTAGGTGAGGTAGATTAGAACCATATTAGCAGCCGGGGGCGTGTGTGGGGCCGGAGGGCGACTTAGAATTCCTCCCACAACTCTAGAAGGCCCTACTATTCTAAAGGCGGGTGGGCCCCTACTATTCTATGCTGGAGGAGATAGTTGCATGGAGTGCTTGAATTGAAGTGGAATGCGGGGGCCTTCCTTCTCCCATTAGTTCATCCAGAAAGCCAAACCTTTCATCATGAATCCGCCTACCTAAAGAAACAATAGGCAGGTGGTGAAGTGATAAGTCATGAGCCCGGTGTTCCTCCTTTCCTTCCCTCGCCTTCCCCCCTTTATAATATAGGGCATTGATTGGTGCCGGAGAGGTCAGTAGTCCCTTGCCTCCCATCCCTCTGCATGCAGGGGTGGGCCCCTACTATTCTATGCTGGAGGATACCAAAGAATGCGAAAGGTGGTGAAGGGCCCGCGGTTCATTCAAACTTACCGATTCCTATAGGTGCACCCGACATGGCCCCTACTATCTAAAGGGCACGGGGGTAAGCAGATCGGTTCAAACAAGTGAGGTCAATATTCGATCAAACCCCAAACAGATTATTGTAGGGGAAGGCAATATCGTTCAATATTCTCCATAGAATAGTAGGGGCCGGGCCTCCCACCCGGGCGGGTGGGAATTGTTCATTATTCTGATGAAGCAAAGGGTGGACCTACGGCCGGAAACTAAAGGAAAGGGAGGCCTTTAGAATAGTAGGGGCGCCCCTTATAATAGTAGGGCCCTTAGAATAGTAGGGGCCCTCCCTCATCTAGCCATATAATAGTAGGGGCCGGGTGTGCATTCATAGGGGCTATAGTTGGAGGGTATAGTTTCAAACCATCCATTCTTTATTTCTATCTATCGGCCCCTTACCCTTACCCTTATAATAGTAGGGGTAGGGGTAGGGGCCATAGAATAGTAGGGGCCCCAACTGAAGCTGTAGGTGGAGAAAAATCGCTGATCTTGATCACCGGAAAGAAAGAACGGAGTGAGTTAGCCAGCAGATTGATGTTCCAGATGTTTCTACTGTTGCATGGAACCTTTTCTCCACGGCACGTTTCTCCCCTATTGGTTCTTCGAACCCGGCACTGACCTTGAAATGTGAGTTACAGCAAGCATTTCTTAATATCTCCTCCCACCCCAACCTACGCCTATAGTTCCCACCCATGTTACGTATATAATCGAGACTCACCCTATAGATAGTAGGGCAAGAAAGTGACGGGTTAACCTTGCCGGGGCCAACTAGATCCTCCAGAACTATAGTCCCACCCAACCCCCCTATATTTGGCAGGGCAGTCTCCCACCTGAACACCCTGCCCCTTACCCTTTATAATAGTAGGGGTAGGGGCCATAGAATAGTAGGGGCCTACCCCCGCTGCCACAGATGCTCAGATGCTGCTACTGGTACTGGATATGCTACTGGATCTGCTCATGTGTATACCTCTGGGCCTTTAGAATAGTAGGGCGATGGCCATAGATTATTGTAGGGGTGCTGGATCCACTTGATATGCTTGCTCCGGGATACGCCCATGCATCTGGGCCTGGGTATCGATCCCTTTAGAATAGTAGGGCACGGGTGCTGGATAGCTGCTTCGGCGGAATCAACAACTGGTACATATGCCGCTGGTGGTGCTAGAGGTAGTGGTGGAGAAGCTGGCTCGTCTCTCGAGCCTACTATTATAAAGGGGCTGGGCTCTGGAACTCAATCTCCATCTCGATCCGCTGGCCCTTCCTTTATAGTTGAGGGTATTCTCTATTTGCAACTATAATTGGAGGAGGGCCCTGCGCTGATGCCATAAAGAGGGATTGCCCCTACTATTCTAAGGGGCGGGAGGGTATGTATATTGCGGGAGGCGGGGGGTGGGAAGAGATGGCTCCGGTGCAGTGGGAGGCCCTATCTACCTATCTCACCCCCGGAGATAGTTCTGGCTTACCCAGATAGATATATAGGGCGAAAATAGGGAGAGGTCTGCCCACCCATAGTAGAGAGGGGGGGAGGGGGCACTCGACCATTCTATCGACGGGCGGTTCTAAAGCTCCTCTCAAGCATCGATTCATATTACGTATGGTCTAACGATGCCTTGAGAAGGGAGAGCATCGTTAAACCTATGATGAATTGATGCTGAGGAGCCAACTATAGAAAAAAGGGCAACTGCCGCCCGGTTTTATCCCTTACCTTAATGAAATGAAGGTAAGGCCTTATAAATAGTAGGGGAAGAATAATTCTTCTAGAACCCTAGCAACTATAGAAAAAAGGGCGAAGAGATGTTACGATTTGCCACCGCCCCGGATAGATATAAGGGCAACGGTTGCTTCACTTCAATTCGATTATTCCCCTCTCACCTCCGCTGGGGCCTCCGTAATGCGTAACGGCTAGGAAATTCACGGGCCTAGGATCGCCCCCTCCCCCCTCTGCTTTGCCCCTGGTGTTTTAAGGTCTTGCTTATAGCTAATAACTGGGATGGTGACGGAATAATACGCTTATCGGTCGGTTCTTGGAGCTCATGGTTCTCCAATGGAGCTTAGAATGGTTCTCCGGTTGGATTGCCAGTTGATGGCAATATAGATAGAGGGCACTCCGGCCAGCTTCGAAAGAGATATTCCCCCCCTATCTATAGTAGGCCCCGTGGGGGCGATTCGAGTTATGAGCGCCTACTATAGATAGGGGCTTCCGCTCCTGCAGGCAGGTTATCACTGCATGTTATCAGGGATAACATGCAGGCAGGCCCATAGAATTTTAGGGGCCCTCCAACCCTTACCCTGATAAATAGTAGGGGTAGGGGGGGTTCTCCCCTTTCCAACCAGGCGACGCGGAGATTCCACTTCCTATTACTTGATGTGAATATTCTAACCCCCTCTCCGATATGCGCCTGTTGATTCCGGTTCTGCTCATAATGATGGTTCCCCAAGCCGGGGCTGCTTCTTACAGATCTTAGTAACAAGCCCTTATAAATTATAGGCTTACCCAGCTTAGCGATCGAGCCCCTACTATCTATAGGGCGACAGTATGGTGAGTTGGCCGCCTCCTATCAATTCAAACCTCCCACCCACAATTGAATCTGAGGGGGGGCCCCTACTATTATAAGGGCCGTCTCCTCCCACTGCACCGGGCCCCACCCCAACCTCCTACGGGGCCTCCCACAATTGAATCTGAGGGGGGCCCCTACGGGCAGGTCTCGACGAGACGCTTGGATTCTCAGTAACGCACCCGAGCTTTCAATCGTACCTCCACCTTCTGATGGCCCACTCATAACTGCTGGAATAGAAGTCTTTTCCCTCCTTCCCACCCAGTATATGCTACTGAGTAAATGAGTATTGATGGAACCAACTGCCTCTTCTCGTTCGATGGGCCCTGCCCTACTATTCTAATGGCCTTCCCATGCCCCTATATTCTAAAGGCTCTGATTCAAGGGGTAACCCATTTCTTCCCCATCTTTTCCACCTGGCTATCAAACATATTTCCCCCTATCTATAATGGGGCCCCTACTCTCCCTACTCTATAATGGTGGGGGCCCCTACAATAATATGAAAGGGGGCCCGCCCCACTATGGAATAGAAGGGAATGAGTTATTCGCTTATCCTAGCAGGCTAATGCCATTAGTGAGATCTCGTTCCATCGGATTCACCTGTTTCTCCTCGAATTGACCCCGGTACAGTGGGGGGGCATTATAGAGTTATAGAGTAGGCCCCCCTGCCTATATAGCTGGGGCCGCCTCTGCATAAGGAACTAGACTCTAATGAATGCTTAAGGAACTAGACTCTAATGAATGCTACTGATACGCCTATCTATGCTCGCCAATGAGAGAATTTGCTCTCCGCCCTACTATTCTATGGCCGCCCTTTCTAATATAGGGGGTTGCCCTATCAATTCTATGGGGCGGTTGCACCCGTTGACTCTACTATTGGTTCTTCCCCTCCTTGCAGCTAATAATTTGTTCATAGCCCCTACCCCCTACTATTAAAGGGGCCAGGGGCCTAAGAGGTAGATGCCGTTGAACTATTCTTTTTGTTCGTAACAATTCGCCCGGGTGGGCCCTACAATTCTATAGGCTCTATTTGGGGGTTCTAGACAAACCCCCGGCCCCTTCCCCTTCCCCTTATAATAGTAGGGGGGGCTATAGTAGAACTAATAAAGAAAGGGGCCCACCCACCCCTACTATTCGCCAGGGCCCTACAATAATCTGCCTATTTTTTTCTTAGCGGGTAAAGGGGAGGTAGATGAATTGATTGGGCTGGGTGGGCCCCTACTCTTCTAAGAGCCCTACTATTCTAATGGGCGCCGACTCTATGGAACTGGCTAGCCATTTATCGAACAGGGGTTTGCTAGAACCCCAGCGAATCAGCCCCCCCAACAAGATTATTGTGGCCTGATAAGCCCTACTATTATATGCGGGGGGGCCCCGCCTAGACAAAAATGGGCCCTATCAATTCAAGGATAGGGCGTGTAAGGGTTCTATTCTAAGGCGTCGATCGCCTAAACAACGGCCCATAGAATTGTAGGGGGCCTCACCTACCATAGACCCTCCCTTAGAATAGTAGGGCTATGGTAGGGCCCCTCTTTAGAATAGTAGGAATCAGCTTGCTAGCCCTACAATAATCTAGAAGGAGGGGGTAAGGGGGGTGGGAGTTCCCCTACTATTAAAGGGCCGCCACCCCCTTAGAATAGTAGGGCACCCACCTCTTAGAATAGTAGGGCCCGGCTCCCACCCGGCCCTATATTAGAAAGGGCTGGCCGGTTATTGCTCTATCTTTCCATCGCATACCCCTTAGAATAGTAAGGAACGAAGTGCCCCTCTCTATATCCTTCGGGAGGAGATAGCGGAGGGCTAACCCGATAAAGATTCTATACGTAACATGCCCCCTATATTATAAAGGGCTCCCATAGAATTGTAGGGCCGACTAGCCCTACTATTTCTAAGGGTGAAAAAGAGCTAATAATTCATCTTAGGGGGGTGGTTGCCCTACTATTCTAAAGGGCTTAAGGAATAACTTAGGATTCACTCTTGGAACTTAGGCCCCCCTTTAGAATAGTAGGGCCCTTTAGAATAGTAGGGGTAGGGGCAGCTCCCAATCACCCCAAATTTTGTGTTAGGGGGCGGAATATTATTAGCCCCTTAGAATAGTAGGGCAACAGCTCATAGGTCGCCCTACTATTCTAATGGGTGATGATATGTAGGGAGAAGTAAGTCTCAGAGGTTAGGGGCGGATAGACCACCGTCCACCCAGTGCCGCTACCCACTTTATCCAAGGTTAACCCTTAGAATTGTAGGGCCCGGGTGGGCATGTTACGTATAGAATATGGGTTGGGGCCCCCCCTTATCAATATTGGGCGAACCAGATCAGAAAACATCTTACTGATGACCATCAACATGAAAGAACTTTTACCTCCCTCCTCGCAGCCTATATTCTAAAGGGCTGCAAGCCTAATGATATTATATTGCTTAAATAATTCCAAATGGCCCTACTATTCTAAAGGGTGCCTCGACCATAGCACGATGTTTTTCCTGCTGGATCGAGAGCTGTTCTTTCATATAAATGAATTGATCCAATTCAGGCTTATGCAGACCATGCACCCAACTATCAAATTGCTATTCTGAAAACATACCTGAGTGTGGTGCAGCCTTTATAATATAGGGCATTCTGCATCAATTCAATTGCCGCTGCATTGCTTTCTATTTCGGACAATAACAAAAACAAATCCATAGAGAATGATAAGCCCTACTATTCTATGGGCATGTAAGGGCGGCAAATCAAATAGGTTGCCGCCCTACTATTCTAAGGCCCGAGTTCGATGGATTGAGAGAATCCATTTATACGTAACATGCCCCCCCCCTACTATTCTAAAGGCAGGCCCCTACCCCTACAATTCTATGGGGATGGGCGAGCCCTACCGGCCGCCCGCCCTACCTTTCATTATCGATTCATTGTTGGCCCCGCCCGCCCCTTTTTGAGATAATTCTCCCGATGAACTCCAGTTAGTAAGTAGGCGATCGAGAGAGAGGATCCCGACTTGTGACGCGGAAGGAAACCGAGAGGGAAATAAATCAATATTAGCTAGCCCGGGAGAAAGGAACTAATGGAATCCATGTCTCTGCATGCAGGGGTGCGGCGGATAATGACCTCTGAATATCCGCCTATCCATCCATCCGTACCGAGCCCTTTATAATAGTAGGGCCGGGTGGATGCAGAGGTGGGTAAAGAGAGGGAGAATGGGCACTTGCTGCCCACTCATGCGATAGGTCTTAGCGAGAAGGACCTTAGGAAGCAGCTTGGATGGCCCTTGGCCCAGGCCTCAGACATAGGAGGAAGGAGTGCCGATGAAGCAAGCCTGGATTCGATGAGTTGCCCTAATGGGGGGTGGGTGGGAAACTAGAGTTCCATCCCCACACACGGCCCGCATGAACAATTCGGCTGGGGCCCCTACTATTCGGCTGGGGGGTCGAATAATCTACCTTTCTCTAGAATTTATAGGGGCCCCGCCAGTCATATGAACCAGACAACAATGTGTAAGCTGATAAAGGCACGCCCTATACCTTTTTTTGCCCTTAAACATATCATATTTGCCCATTTTGTTTCTAGGCGGGGCCCCTTAAAATAGTAGGGGGGCGGGTTAGGAAGGGGAGGGGGGCCCCTTTTTTGATCCTTCGTCTTGCTGGCTCATATGACTGGTGAAGTGACCCAACTAGGCATAGAATAGCAGGGCCGATGTTTGAAGAGTTTCTTATTATTGTTGCCCAACTATAGCCCTTTTGTCTATAGTCGGGCGGTCTATAGTTTTGAAAACCTTAGAATAGTAGGGGGCGTAGGGAATAATAGAATAATAGGGCCACCCGTAGATAGGTTTTGATAGGTGAGGTAGCCCTATTATTGAAAGGGCCCTACCCCCTACTATTATAAGGGAAGGGGGGTGGGAGGAGATAGTGGCGTAACATGCCCACCCCCAACTATCCCCATAGAATAGTAGGGGCCTCCCCCCACCCACCACTACCTGGCTTGCTTAGGGATAGGAGCCATCTCTTCCCACCGGGGAACTATACTAGTTAACTGCAGGAGCGGAGGATATAGAATTGGGTGGGGAGGAAAGGAGTTCGGCCCCACTATTTTAAGGGGGTCAACTAGACTAATGAGTTCCGGCCTTATATAGAGATAGGGCACCCTGCTGCGGTCTAAATAATGTGCCGGCCCGCCCTATCTCTATATAAGGCAATTCGGCTGGGGCGTGTGTGGGCAATGATATATAACCCTCCCTGTGCATGCGGCCCAACCAATAATCTGCCCTTTGGCGGGCCCTTCAAATATAGGGGGTAGGGGTAGGGGCCATAGAATTGTTCACCCGGGGCCCTCTTATATCAGCCTGCCCCGGCCCCCCTTAGCCCTTTCAATATAGGGGGTAGGGGCCAAGGGCCGATAGTTTACCTTCAGCATCTCGATTCTATACGTAACATGAGTGGGGGGGAGAGGACCTCCTCAAGTTCCAGAAGGGGGGGGGAGGGATAGGTTCTTGGATGTGAAACGGGCCCCATAGCCCTACTATTCTAAGGGCAGCTACCTCAATTATATAGAGGGGGGGCTTCTGGGGGGGACAGTCATATGAGCCAGCCAATTCGACTAATCTACCACCCACCCGGGCCCTACAATTATAAGGCCAACTATAAAGGAAGGGGTCACCCGATTGTTGAGTTGGGCCAGTCATATCAGCCAGACGTTAGATCTAGATGCGCAGACTCAAGATCTAGGCGGATAAGAGTGCTGCCGGATCAGAGTGCTCGTCTCTCTAGATCGATCGAAAAGATCATATTACGTATAGAATCGAGCCCCAATATATAAAGGGCCCCGGTGCATGCATGCAGAGGAAGATGAACTAATAAAGTGCCCTTTACTCTATAGTTGCCCACCCATGTGGAGTATAGAATCTGGCCGGTTCGGGCTCCCTACCTAGCTATAGCCCATAGGGGGTGGGGGAGTTGGGTCACTTTGCCAGTCATATGACCCATACTTTTGATCAAGAAAGGGGCGGGGGCAGGTCACAATAATCTACCTCTAATTAATGTACGCCCCATAGAATTTATAGGGGGCCCTCCTCTACAAGTTATATGGGGCCCCGGGTATGTATATTGCGGGAGGGTTCTCGCCCCCTACCATTCTAAAGGGCCGGGTAGGGATGTATATTGCTGGGAAGGTTAATATTGTTGCAACAATAATTGGAGGGGGGCGTTATTCGCAACTAGAATTTTATCCTCCCACCCCGGGGGGCTAGCCCCCTACCATTCTAAAGGGCTAGCTGAATCTAGCAGGCGTATTAATTTACGTGTGTGGGAGGCCCCTAAAATTCTATGGCCCCGGCCCCTTTCTAATATAGGGGCGCACTATAGTTCCCACCCAACTATAGCTATAATCCCTCCCACCCTTACAGCAATAGTTCTGCACCGGGAGGACTTAAAGTTAGGTGGGGGGTAGCCGTTATCAATAGGTAGATAACAACTATAACTCCCACTACTAATCTACCTCCCGCAATATAATATAAGCCCTCTGCACAAGCAGGGGGGGGCCGGGAGGGTATGTATATTGCCGGGGGTGGGGGGTATAGTTATGAGCGCATTAATGAACTGATTCCTTTAGCCCCCCACTGCCATGGCATCAGCCTGCTAGAATAATCTAATAATAGGGGCTCCCCCCGCCTAGACAAAAATGGGCCCTATCAATTCAAGGCTAGGGCGTGCCTTTATCAGCTTACACATTGCTGGGGGGTCTAGAATAATCTAATAATAGGGGCTCCCCCCGCCTAGACAAAAATGGGCCCTATCAATTCAAGGCTAGGGCGTGCCTTTATCAGCTTACACATTGCTGGGGGGTGGAAAGTAAGCAGAGGTAGATTAATTAGGGAACTCTAGTTGCGGCAACATTGGTAAGGAGCAGTTTCTAGTTCAATTAATAAGTATGCCTCCCAAGCATCCAGGCCGAGCCGAGCCCTCCCCTTTCTAATATAGGGCTATGGGCGAGAAGCACATAAATGCATGCCCGGCCCCCTACTATCTATAGGGCTCACAGCTAACAGCTGAACGGGGATGCGAGATAGGTATAAAGGGCAATTGAGAGGGGAGCGATAAAAGATCTATAGGGGGCCGCCCAGATCTGATCTCTATAGATGGGGATGGGGCCATCTATCTATACAGCCGGAGGAGGGCTCGACCAACGGCCCTATCTGTATCTGGGACCCCTATATCCAGTCCTCCTGAACCTAACGCCCTATCTGTATATGGGTATGGGGACCCCTACATCTAGTCCTCCTGAACCTTAGTATAGTATGGAATGCATTCGCATTCGCATTCCAATAGAGGGGGAGGGGGGGCATCACTGTATGGACTCTAGGTCCCCCGCCCTATATATCTATGGGGGGCATCCCCTATAGATATATGGGCAGCCTTCCGGGGCATTCATTTATGCTTATGCTCCAGAAGACCGGTAGGGAGAGTGCCGAACGAACTATAGCTCTATATAGGGGCGAACGATACTCCCTCTCTCCCTATCTTTATATATATAGGATTCTCATAGGAAAGGGTGTGCATGCTGAAGGAAGATAAATGGCAGTTGGGGGGCATAGTTTCCCACCCATCCCAACTTCTATCTCCCCCCACCCACCCCTGGGTGGATATAGTTGTACCAACAATTAGCCTTATAAATAGTAGGGGTAGTGGCTCCATTGCCCACCTCCTCTTCTTTCCATTCTCCCGGCCCCTTCAAGTTTTGCCTTCGATCTGCAGGGGAATAGAGACTCTGCTGGGGAATAACAATAGGAGCAGGGCGATGACCAGCGGCTCCCCCGAACAATGAGAAGTGGTGCGACCCTGCATGCAGAGCCCTTTAGAATAGTAGGCAGTCATTGATTAACGCCTCCCATGAACGGGTGGGTGGGAACTATAGGCCTTGCTTTTCTTTATATCTATCCGATCCCGAAAAGTGCCGGTGAGGAGAGCCCTATTCGTCATCAGTGAGGTCGGATCCGGTGATGCCATCCGATATCTTCTTGACGGGGAATCGAGACTTGTGCCATCTGCCCCTGCCTCCGCCTCCTAATAGTAGTGGTAGTGGCTTTATCCGCCGATCCATCCTTCTTGATAGTTAAACCGGAGAGCCCAACCTATCATCGGCTATCCGATCGATCCATCCAGCTGTTGAAGGAGAGCCCTATTAGTGAACTCCCATCCTTTCTTATCAGTTGTGAGCTTCCCTGCCTCCGTAGGGCTTCAATCGATCCGGAACGCCCGCCCCAGTCAAGCGAATAGTAGGGGCTATGCAGGGTGGGAGGGCGAATTGAACGGGTGGGTGGGAAGCAATCCGCTTACTTTCCATCCCCCCACAATGGCATCTACCTCCACGGCGGCCATAGAATTGTAGGGGCCCTCCCACCCCACACACGCTTCTGGAAGGCTATGATTTGCTAAACAACATTCCCCCCCTCCCGATTAGTAACTTAAAGGTCAGAACCCTATGGGCCCCGGTAAGGTAAGTGTCCTCCCCCCATAGAATAGTAGGGCCGACCTTGTGTTTTCAAAGCCAAGCCAATCGCCCTGTGCAGGCAGCTTTCAATGTTACCCTGGCACTAGATAAAGAGATCCATATAAAGCAATTGTGAGGGCGGGAATCATCCGGTCTTCATCAATGAGAAGGCTTGGCTAAGACCGAAGCTACTCCGATGAAGCCAGATTCTATACGTAACATGGTAGGGCCCCGCTATTATTCATGTTACGTATAGAATATATGAAATTTGCCCCCCCCTACCCCCTACTATTGAAAGGGGAAGGGCCATGGTAGGGCCCACCTATTCAGTCAGATGCCCCCTACCCCTACCCCTACCCCTACCCCCTACTATTTATAAGGGAAGGGGCCAGGGTAAGGGCCCCCTTTTAGATGATTATTGAAACGCTTCCCCGGAGTTCTATATATAGGGCATTCACTTGGCCGGTAAGGTCAGGCACGCACTTTCTTCTAAGGCTTATATCCCCGGCCCCCCTTAGCCCTTTCAATATAGGGGGTAGGGGCCAAGAGACAGCTGTTATCTGCCCTTCCTTTTGGTAGTATACGCCCCAGTCGAGATCGAATCCACCCTTCCTAGAGCCCTACTATTCTAAAGGGTGCCCGCCATTACAGTAGAAGAGGTGATGGAAACCGTCCTAATGCCTGTCCCCATAGCCTAAGAGGAGACGGTAGCCCTACTGCTAGTAGGTGTCCCCATTGTGGCCCTTTTTTCTATAATTGCGGTGTCCCCGGTGTGTTGTAAAGCCCTACCCATAGTCTGTGCTGTTAGAGTTACCCCTAGTGCCTTTATTAAGACATTTATCGCATTTTGGGCTTCCAAATGCAGAGGATCTCTACCCTCTCTATACCTGGGCGCCCCTCTGGTGGACAATGCAAAAAGCAGCAAATTGATTGGGAAGCTCTGTTGTCTAAGCTAGAACTCAAGCTTAACAGCTGGACCTTCAGATCACTCTCCTTGCCAGGAAAGATCCTTCTCATCAAATCTGCCCGATTGATTGCCCTTTTGATATAGTTGGCAATCAATGCCCCTTTAGACATAAGTAGAGGGCTGTTCGATTGCTGCTTCCTCCGGATCTCCAACCCTACCCCTACCCCTACTCTTTTTTAAGGGCCTATTATTCTTTTGTTGAGAAGCCCTACCCCCTACCCCCTACTATTTATAAGGCCTATTATTCTTTTGTTGAGAAGCCCTACCCCCTACCCCCTACTATTTATAAGGCCTATTATTCTTTTGTTGCTACGGTTATCCCCGTAATCTGCAATAATCTGCCGACTATAGACAAAAAGGCTACTATTCGGCCCCCTTTCATATTATTGCTAGGCGGGCCCCTACAATAATATAGTTAAGAATAATAGGCCCTTATCCCTTATAAATAGTAGGGGGTAGGGGGTAGGGGGTAGGGGCCCCCTTTCATATTATTGCCATTGAACCCTCTGCATTCACCGGCAATAATATGAAAGGGGGCCCCCCCTTTTAAAATAGGCATAGGGGGTAGGGGCCGTGGGAGCCCTCAATTATATAGAGGGGGGGGCGGGGGGCATGTTACGTACAGAATGCCCTATCGCCCATCCATTAGAATAGTAGGGGCCATTTCTCACCCTGCTGCCATAATGCCCTACTATCTCTAGGGCCCGGCACTATAGCTACCATAGAATTGTAGGGGCCCACTGCACCGGCATGCAGCAAGGGAGGCATGTTACGTATAGAATCGAGCCTTCTAGAATAGTAGGGGCTACAATAATATAGAAGGGGGGTTCCCACAATTGAATCTGAGGGGGGGCCTGGGCGGGGGGCATAGTATGGCAGAAACCCCGTGCAGGCCCCCCCTTCATATTATTGCCCCGGCCCCCTACTATTTGAAGGGATCGCCCTCCGGGGGTAACAGGCTGATGCCATTATTCTAGCAGGCTGATTAACAACAATTAATAGACCCCTTTACCCCCCCTGTGCATGCACAGGGAGGCCCCTATTATTATTATTGGCGATTGTAAGGGCCATAGCCCTACTATTCTCAGGGTAGGGGCAACTATAGAGAGTTCCCACCCAACCCGGGATCTATAGTTCTCCCACCCGCCCCGCCCCCATAGAATTTGAGGGGCGGCCAATCCCCCCTACCCCCTACTATTTTAAGGGAAGGGCCCCCCACCCTGCTGCCCCTGAGGTAGATGCCTGACGTTATTGTGGGGGGTTCCCCTTTCAATAGTAGGGCTCCCATCCCGATGCCCAGAGAGAAAAGTGGCTGTGGTTCGGGCCGGGGTGATTGTATTGTAGCCCGGGGTGGGGGGGAATGGTAGGTGCATGGGGCTTCTAGTTGCATCGAGAGAATGGGGCTTATAGTTTAATCGGTTGAAACGTACCGCTCATAACGGTGATATTGTAGGTTCGAGCCCTACTAAGCCCATTCCCCTGCACGGGGTGAGATATGAAGAACGAGTCGATCGTCAGCTCCGAATAAAGCTGGTATTCATAAAACCACAGCTGGCTAACAACAATATATGGAGGGCTGGCGTGCTGGCTATCTTACTCACCCCGTAACCGCCATTTATCTTCCTATGAATGCACACTGCCATAGCCCCTCTATATATCTATGGCCGGGGGGAGGAATCAACAAACAAATGTTTTCGGTCAGACAGAGTCGTTATTCATGCTTTCAGAAAAAACAGGCAGCTACCCCCTTACCCCGGCTAGATAGTAGGGCAAAAGTAGAGGCCCTACTATCTATGGGCTTCAATGTACTCGACTTTTCCTTTCTCCATACCAACAGAGGGAAGCCTCCTCTGCTTCTCTCCTCCCCCTCGACCCCCATCCATTATAGGGCCCCCCCTCTCTATAATGGGGGAATAGGGGGCTCCTTACCCTTGTCTGCTCTCCTCCCACCCTGCTGCCCCAACCTTTTCATATCACTCGTTTTCCCGGATCATCGGGGTGGGTGGATATAGGAGAAGTCCGGCCATAGAATTTGAGGGGGCCCCCCCCTACCCCTACCCCTACGACGTGTAAGGGTTGGGCGTTGAGGCAGCTTGGGAACACGTTCTTGACTCCCCTTTGAGAATAGTAGTAAAATAGAATAGTAGGGTCAGCAGAGTTCCCCTCCTTATTCTATTTAGTTAGGCAAT
Source organism: Thuja plicata (assembly GCA_018584345.1). NCBI lineage: Eukaryota > Viridiplantae > Streptophyta > Pinopsida > Cupressales > Cupressaceae > Thuja > Thuja plicata. The sequence goes on along the minus strand of MU213118.1, from coordinate 111,458 downwards.
ATATATATAGGGGGGCGCGAGGGCCAACTCTATATGGCTCGACTATAGACTAGAATTGCCGCCTACTATAGTTGTTGAGGGCATAGCTGTGGGGCGAACTTTGAGCCTGTGGAGAGAAATGTAGCTAGGTGCGCTCACCCCATGGGTGACTATAGACTATAGACTTGTATGCTCCGAACCGAACATCCATCTATCGTTTCTATCTATCTATCGTTTCTATCTATCTATCTATATGTGATACAGATGTATGTATGACCGGTCCGGAGGAGTTATAGTCATATTATAGGTGTAGTTGAGGGAGATTGATCGGAGCGCGGATTGATTCATATCATACTTGGCTTATATAGGTAGATCAGCGGCTGCCGCTGCTCCTTCCTAGCATTCGACCCCGCCCCTTCTATCACCGGCACTCGAGCAAGGTCCCTACTCTATATAGCTTTTCTGAAACGAGCGCCCCCTATATATATGGGGTCAGTAGGATAAGATGGATGGTTCTATCTCGGTGTCGTCCTCCATCTCGCTCGGAGGAAAAGTCCGTTCGTGATATGACGATCCCACCTTCAAAGGAACAGGACTATCTATAGCTATAGTAGTGCCGACTGCAGTGATTGAATACAGGAGACAGACTTACTTGGGTGGGCCCTTGGACTGTAGAATCTATAATGATATAGAATATAGCGATAGACCCCTTTAGAATAGTAGGCATCCCGATGAGACAGACTCTTTATTATCTTATCCCGATGACCCGATGAGACAACTCCATCAGCACCACATCCCAATATAAATACAGACCAGATCGGCGAGACCAGACCCATTATAGATCTCGACCGGGCATTTACGCCGACCTAAAGGTCAGGTCGAGCGCTACTGCGCTACTATAGTCATAAGCAATATAGATATATAACATACATGGCATGGATGCATCATCTCATCGTATTATAGTAGCCGTGATACGACGGATGACTGGTTGTATCACAGACCATCCATCCTATCTATAGCCGAGATGCCTACTATTCTAAGGCCCTACTATTCTAAGGGAGATGGAATATAGATATATGATGGATGGGATGGGCAAGCATATATGGGATGGGCCACATCTGAGATCAGATCAAACCCTTCCCTCCCTTACTAAATCAGATGGAGATGGAGATGGGGTCGAGCACCACATCATCCATCAGTCGGTATATAGGGGTCGATTTCTGCATCTGCGAGCATAAATCGAGTGGTTCACTCACCCCTCGCCCTCCCCAGATATCGGTTCCGTATCAGTATCAGTTTCAGTATCTATAGGTAGGGGGCGCCATATCTATATATAGGGTGCCCATGAAACTATATATATAGATATATACTACGCTACGCTGCGCTCACCCCCATATATAGAAGCGGGGCCCTCCCCCTCGGCCTCCCTATCCCAGAACTAGTTCCGTCGGCGCGGGGGCGGCTATCTATAGTTTCTAGTTCCTAGTCTCCCCCCATCTCCCCCATATAGAGAGAGGGGGGCACCCCCCTCCCTATATAGATCATAGATATGGCTATCCACCGCCCGGCCAGATCCCTATAGATGAGATGGATGGGGGGCCTATAGATCAACGAACTATAGATTATAGATCGACTAGAGATCCCCTATTTCTATATGGCATAGCGCCCTACTATCTAAAGGGCGATCAACGGACTATGACTATAACTATAGATCAACGAACTCTATATGTCGAGCAGGGGGGGGAAGGAGGACCCCTATATATAGGGGCCCGCCCCACCTACCTCTTCTCCAGATTAACAACCACCGGATGGCCTGCCCCTGCCTATATATGCAATGCAGATGGATGGACGGTTGGTTCAGCAGGTCCGATCTGGTTGTGAGCAGCCCTACCCCCCTACCCTATATGTTGGTTGACTGATGACTTCCAAAGGCGACCAGGGGGCCCATTATAAAGATAGGGCCGTCCATCTACTATACTCCGGATGGCCTTATAGATAGTAGGGCCGATCTCCCCCCCTATCATATCAGCCGAGAAATAACCTCTCTTATCGCAGCCGCCTATGGCCTATGGCCTATATATAGAGGGGGAGGGGCAGATAGGGTTCGCTCACATCCGCTGCACCCTTACCGAGGCCGAAGGGAGATTCGGCAAATGCCCATCCATCGAGGGGACCCCTACAATCTAGGGCGCAGCGGAGTGTCTAGAAAATATACAAGCAAACTCCCCAACCTCTACTATAGGGGAGCAACCCGCCCTACCCCTCCCCGGGCCCTTTAGAATAGTAGGGGGGGTCTTCACGACCAGTACGGAATGAAGCAAAGGGAACATAACGGGGTACACGACATTGATTCGAATTGTGCCCATAGAATTTTAGGGCCCATAGAATTGTAGGGCCAGGTGGCCGTTTGGTCAATTGGAGAGTGCCGACCATCTCTCCATTGATCCCCCTACTATTATAAAGGGATCGCTCACCCTCACCTTTACAACTATTAATGGCAAGTCGGTCGCCAGGCGCCTCAAATAGATGTCGAATTATAGCTATAGTTCCCCTCCATATTATCGTTGTGGCCCAACTCCCCCTTCTCATTATAGGGCCCTCCGGCACCCTACCTTTGCATGCTGAGTCGATCATTTTGATCGCGTTATAGATAGAACTATAACAACTATAGTTCCCCTTTTTTGATTAGAATTATAGCCCCTCCATATTCCCTACAATTATATAGGGGGTGGCCCAACTCCCCCTTCTCATTATAGGGCCCTAAATTAATCTACCTCCATGCAGGGGGGGCCGCCCCGGCACTTTCCCTTCCCTTCCCTTCCCTTCAAAATATAGGATAGGGGTAGGGGCCCTACCTAACTTTCCCTTAAAATAGTAGGGCGTCTGGTAAGCCCTTACCTGAATGCCCTACTATTCTAGGCAAGGTAAGCCCCTACTATTCTAAGGTTAGCGGTATACCTTCATTATCATGAAGGTAAGGCGCTTACCTGAATGCCCTACTATTCTAGGCAAGGTAAGGTTCATATGACTGTTCAAGTGACCATGATCAATTCCCCTCCGCCACCCTACCGTTAGTCGATCAAAAGTATGGTTCACCCCTCAAGATGAACTATAACTATAACCCTGGCCCTACTATTCTATAGGGACCAAACTGGCATAGATAGTAGGGCCCCCTTAGAATAGTAGGGCTTAGAATAGGGGCCTAACCCGCCCCTTGAGTCGATAAAAAGTCTTGCTCCGTAGACTGTTCAAGTGACCCCCCATAGAATAGGGCGGGGCCATGTTCCGTATAGAATCGTCCGGCAGGCAAATAGTTTATGGTAGGTAGGGCCAACAATCCCTTTATAATAGTAGGGCCTATCACCTATCATTCTTGTTACTACGGTAACTTCCGCCATAGAATTTTGAGGAGGTTAGGTAGGTTAGGTTAGGACCTCAACTAAAGAGTAGCACGAAGGGAGCTTGGGATAGATAGGTCCTCCATTTAGCTTGGGAGAGATAGGTTCAATGGCAGTGTGCATGCACGGGGCGAATATAGTTATAGTAGGGCCCTACCCGGCAAAATCTATGGGCTATGGGCTATGGGCGCCTAGAAAATAGTAGGGCGGGGCGATCAACGATGCACGGGGCGCCTGCACCGGGGTAGGGGGGTTCAGATTCTATACGTAACATGCCCCCTTCGCCCCCCCCAACCTTCTATAGTCGTGCATGCAGAGGTAGATTATTGTAGTAACTACGGCGGGATGGCCCCTACCATTCTATAGGCTAGCAAGCTGATTAATGGCAGGCGAATAGTAGGGGCGCTGGGGTGCCTATTCTTCCATATGGGCGGGTCGCCCTCCTGCAGTCAGGGGGTAGCGCGTCGCCCTCCTGCAGGGGGTAGGCGGGCGCTGTGTTATTCTAGTTGTTGGGCCTTAGAATAGTAGGGGCCATAGAATAGTAGGGCCCTTAGAATAGTAGGGGGCCCTGGCACATTTACATGTCTACGGAACGCGCTAGCAGGCCAACTATGCAGCAGCCAGCAGAGGACTTATAGGCGGCGAGTGAGAGCTTAAACCACCTTTCATTTCAACCCTCATCTTCCTTCATGATTCCAGCTGGGTAGCCCCTATAGAGATATGGCAAAGTTTCCATCATATGACATCACGCAACAGCAGACAACTATCTAGAATAATTGGACAACGTGATGGCTCTACGCTGTTGTCACGTTTAATTGCTCCCCTACTCTTATAAGGGCAGGATCTCCGAAAGAAGGCTAATCAATATGAGGCCATCTCAGAAGCTGACCTTGATGTTATAGTCACTCGACTTCAGGGAAGTGCCTTACCCTTACCCTTACCCTTATAATAGTAGGGGTAGGGGTAGGGGTAGGGCGCTTCCGCCCGATGAGGCGCATCCTAATTCCTAAAGCGGGCAAACCAGGGACCATAAGAAACTAAGGGCGTGCTATAACAATACCATACTATCACGATGTCATAGTCATGTTCTATTGGGTGGGCCCCAATTATTAGTAACCCAGCGCCTACTATTCTACTGTGCCTGTTCTTTCTTATCGGGGGGACGGACAACAAGATTGCTGGAGTGAGCGATGTTGGACTATCGAGGTAGGTAGGGGCATCCATTTGTATAGAGGTAGGGGCATCCATTTGAACTATATAAAAAAGGGCTCCAGCTGCCTATCATGTTACGTATAGAATCCTATATAAGCCCCCACCCACGATCGCATAAATCATGATAAATTCTCCCATATAATTCGCCTTCCGGGGAGCCCTATTATTCTTAGGCGGATGCCGGAACTCGAGAAAGAGAAGTCGTGGTTGATCCGGTATTCCCATCCGTACCGATATCCCACTTCAATGGCTGTCGAGTCGCCTTCCGGGCCATAGAATTTGGCGGGCGAGCAGTCCCAGCCGGGCGAGGCGCTTGCTAGAATACGCTAGCATAAGGTGGGAGGGAGATTAATGCTTTTCGTGATCAGGCAGGTTGCCCTATATACCTATATGGGGGGCTAGCCGACGAGAATATCCAGCTGAATATCCATCCTTTACTGCCAACTATTCCGTTCAATCGCCTTCAACAGGGATAGAAGGAAGGGCCGGGCCACCCAACCCGGAATAAGAATAGACTAGCTGTCCAACTAGAGATCTAGGGGCGAGCCCTACTATTCTAAGGCAATAATGAGATAAGTGATTAGTTCGTGCTTCTCTTCCCATCCATCGCCGGATGACCTAACCGCTTATTCCCAGCATACCTCCATCCCCGACCACCCTAGAGAGAGGGGATTGCACGCACTCAGCAGTGGGAATAAAAGATCATTCCCCAACCCCGGAATGGTAAGATGATTCCTTCGATCCGACCCAACCCTCTACTATTTGGCAGGGCCTCCCGAAACAGATAGATAGGGAATAATAG
>MU213118.1:95014-106017 GCA_018584345.1 Thuja plicata | reverse complement strand
ACAGATAGATAGGGAATAATAGCCAGAAAGGGCACCCACCCAATTATAAGTCGCCCGCCCCATCCCTGCATGAATATTAAGATTGAATGTCCAATCATTGGGGTTAACCGGCTTAGATTCTGAATGTTACGTATAGAATCTGAATTATACCGGTTGCTAGTATAGTTCTCCAAAAAATGATAGTTGTTATGCCAATAATATAGAAGGGGGGCCCCCCGCCTTCATGCCCTACTATTCTAAGCCCCTACTATTCTAAGGTTAGCGGTATACCTTCATTATCATGAAGGTAAGGCGCTTACCTGAATGCCCTAAACGGCGTCTCCTCTGCACCAGCCCACTAGAACTATTTTGATAGGCTATAGGCCGTATAGAATGGTAGGGCACCGCACATTTCATGAAGGTGAGCCCACTAGAACTATAGGCCACTAGAACTATAGGCCCGAATCCGCACATTTCATTTAGGCAGGATTCCGCCGTCGCCTGCCTGAATGCCCTACAATTCTAAGGGGCAGGTTTCCTCCATATCAATTCTAGATAGCCTATAGTTTATTATGGCCCTCATCCTGAATGCCCTACTATTCTAGCCAAGATTACGGGTTGACCTATAGTTTCCCCATAGCCCTATTATTCTAAGGGCCTATTATTCTATTGTTCGGCTGAACGAACTATATAAAAAAGGCAGATTACGGTCGGAATCGCCTATAGAATGGTAGGGGAAGAGATAGGCAATTCAGATTACGGGCCTATAATTTATATGGCTCACCTGAACGCCCTACTATTCGCCAATGGGAAGAGGAGGGTTAGCCTTAGAATAGTAGGGCGGCTGGCCCCCCCTACAATTCTATGGGCGGCCCCCTACAATTCTATGGGGCTGATGCCATCAAGAGGCCCAAAAAATTCTATGGGCCGTTGCCCTACAATTCTATGCTATGGGTCCTCCCACCCCCTTTCTCACCCCCGGGAATTCTAGAAAGTTCGGGAGTGACATATCATGCCTATAGAATTGTAGGGGCCCTTAGAATAGTAGGGGCTGCTGAAGTTAGATCAATACAGGGAGGTTCTGCCGAAGCAGGGTGCGAGCGAAGACAGCTCTTTCAGAGTGCTGCACAATCCACCCACCCTGCTGCCACAGAAGCCGAATACTGCCCATGAAGTGCTGGAAAAGCTGTATTCGGTTTCATTTCCCTCCCTATAGATAGTAGGGCTATGGGGGAGAGCTAGAAGAAGCAGTGAAAGATCCAGATACAGAGTCTGATGCTTCCGAAGAGCCCGATGCTCCTAGTAAAGAACCTGATGATCGTGATCCAGATGCACCAGTAGCTTCGGATTGAGTTATTGTCCCAGATAGGGAAATCAATAGAGGAACTCGGTTGCCCTATATATTTTAGTTGTTGGTTCAGTCGGTGATTTCGATAGAGCAGTTGACTAAGCAGCAGTTGTTGATATAGTTGATTCCGGTGATCCAGTCGCCTATAGATAAGTAGGGGGCAGCAGAACTATCTCGATGCGGTTGATCCATATATAGAGGAGGTTGATCCATACCTTCGTGATCGCAAGCGAGATCCAGACGCATATCCAGTAGATCCACCACACGTAGCAAGGACAGCAAGTGCATCAGTAGATTATGAAGTTGATTAAGCATCAGTATATCCGGCTCTGCAGCGGCAGGACCAGCAGATACAAAGGCATAGGTTGGGGCAGATGCAAAGGCTACAAAGGCGTAGGTACCTAAAGCCACAGCCGGCACGCCGTTGATCTAGTTGATTCATTCTGTCGATGAAGTGGTCGTATCGTATATAGATGCTTCAGGCGATTCTGTTGGTCCAGTCTATGAAGCAGTCGGTGATCCCCGTCGGTGAAGCAGTTGATTCAGCTGATGACCTTTTTCCGGCACCAATGGCGGTGGAAGCAAAGCAAGCAGATGAAGGTGCAGATACGGATAACCCTACTATTCTAAAGGGCGCCCCTACCCCTACTCTTTTTTAAGGGTAAGGGTTCTATTATAAAGGGGAAGCACCCGTAGCAGATTGAGATACAGAGCCCTACTATTCTAATGGGCGAGAGCCCTACTATTCTAATGGGCGATAGCCAGCATCCGAGCAAGCCCCTACTATTCTAAAGGGCATCCCTACTGGTTTGAGAGCCAGCACCTTGCCTAGCATCGGGGTGGGCCCCTTTAGAATAGTAGGGCCAGCCGAATTGGCGGCCGGGGCCCCTCCTCACTTCTAGTTCTATTCCCTCCCACCCGTTTTTAGATAGCCTCCCACCCTGCTGCCCCAACCTACGTAGGGTGTGAACTAACCTGCTATCTAACCTGCTGCTATCTTAGCCGACTTGCCTTTAGAATAGTAGGGACCTGCTTAGCCAATGCTAAATGACCATCCGTGCATGCAGGGGTGCCACCCTTCCCACACCTGGGGGTGTAACAGGGCAGGCCATCCTTCACCCCCGGGAGCCACCGGTTGCCCATTCCCCTTTGCCATAGTAGGGGTAGGGCTTGAACTAACCTATCTTACGGATGGATGGGCCCTACTATTCTATGGGCAACCGGTAACAACTTTGGATCGATCCTCCTTGCTCGAAGAGAAAGTTCTAGTTGCATCGACGCCATAGAATAGTAGGGCCCACATCTGAATGCCCTACTATTCGCCAAGGGCCCTACCATTCTATAGGGGTGGAGCACAGAGAACAATAAAAAAGCATGGGCAACAATAGAATAATAGGCCCTTATCCTTCTAAATAGTAGGGGTAGGGGCTATGGGCATTGATCGATAAAGCATGGGCAACAATAGAATAATAGGCCCTTATCCTTCTAAATAGTAGGGGTAGGGGCTATGGGGTAGAAAGTTATAGCATCGAGCTTTTGGTTAAGCTGAGTAATCATGTGCTGGAGCTGCAACATAAAGGGAATGATCACTGCAAAGAAAGAGCAATGGTTTCTTAATGATGTAGACTCTCTTTATTTAAAGCGCTGGCCCACAATGTGATAGGCCGGCCGGATATTATATGGGTCCCATATCTGTGCTGAAGTGAAGGAGTGAGGCTCCCATCAAAAAGGAAAGTAGAACATCAACATTTATGTAGAAATAGATTCAAAGGATAGGATGGATATAAAGGATATTATCCCAGGGTGAAAAGCTAATGGTATTAAGGGCGGCAAAAAGAAATCTAATGTTATTATTAGAGTTGCCGGGGGTGGGGGGGCTGGTTCTAAAGGCAGATTCTATACGACTGTGGGGTTGGCCCTTGCCGAATAGTAGGGGGCCCTTAGAATAGGCCGGGGCCTACCCACCCATAGTTGCCCACCCCCCTCCAATTAGAGTTACTGTGAAAGCGACCCCCCTTAGAATTGTAGGCATAGAATAGTAGGGGCCCCATAGAGGTCGATGTGAGGCGGATGTGCTGGTTTCTCGGATCAGAGGATCTTAGGTAGGGGCAGGCCTCCCACCCCCTTACCCCCTTATAATAAGTTGTAGGGCCCCTATTATTATATTATTCCCATAGTAAGGGTAGGGGCCTCCGACTATTAACTAACTATAGCTGGGAGGGTGGGAAGGATTCTATACGTAACATGCCTAGCCCCTACTATTGAAAGGGGAGCCCTACCCCTACTATTATAAGGGGCCCTACTATTCTATTATTCGGATTCTTCTGCACCAGCAGCTAGTTGCTATAGTTCCCACCCACTCCTGTTACGTATAGAATCCCCTGCTATTCTATTAGAAGGGCCCTACCCTCCCTAGCCGAATGGTAGGGCCCTTGGCGAATAGTAGGGCATTCAGATGAGGCCATAGCCATAGCCATAGAAATTTTAGGATAGGATAGGCCCGTAATCTGAATTAAATGAAGGATTCCGGCCCTACTATCTATTGGCCTGGCGAATAGGGCGGGCTATGGGCAGCGATGAAGCAACCCCCCGGCACAATTATGTTTGTTCGGATACTTGCAGCCCGGGCGAGAGATCGATCGTTTGGGCTATTCTTTCATTCTTGTCCAAATGCGAAACGTCTCCACCGCCCGGCTTGAACCGATCAATGGATGATGGAACAAACAGGATCAGATCCACACCAACAGAAAGACTCTTAAGCATACTGACCGCACCTGCCCTGGCACGGGGTTTCTCTGAAGCAGAGGTCGGCTTTTTCCGGTGCCCCTATTGATTGTAGGCTCCTAGTTCCAGGTTTGAAATAAAGACATGGGGCAGCAGGGTGGGGATATTATTGACTGGCCCTATCTCCGGGAAGGATGGTAATACTACTATAAGAGGCGGACCCTTAAAATAGTAGGGCGACCTAGTTAAACCAAAAGGCGATCGAAGTGGGACCTACGGAAGGAAGCTCTTCCGGAGCAACCGGTCGATCAACCTAAAACTCAATCAAACTACCCGCCTCAAGGACCAACCTTGGGACCTGTGGAGCCATCATTCCTCTTCGAGGCAGTTCACGGGCATAATTCGAACTCTAATTGATCGCTTTGCTTTTCTGGATGTCCCCCCCTCACCGATAGTAGAGAGGTGAACACGATAACCTGGGAACTGGGCGTTCTATCCTATTCTTTATTATCAAGTGATGGCTTCGATCGATCCAACGGTTACTCAACTCGAACAAAGGCAAAAGCAGAGCTCTATCACTCCCACCCCACCCAGCATTCGAGCTTCACTCGTATGCAGGGTGGGCGGGTGGCAGGGAGTTATAGTCGGTGGGTGGGAGGAGGAACTAAGGGCGAACATAAATCAATCAAATTGATCCACCTTTTCTCCACCTACTCGACTGTAAGGCCCCTACTGGCTGTGGGTTCGCTCCGGGCATTGTGCCTTCGAAATAAAGATCTAAAGAATCGTAGTTTGCTTCGCCAGAGAGGGACTTATGTGACTCGACCTTCCATTGGTTGGCTCGTGAATTGCTAGATATTCCACTGAACCATCATCTTTTAGGATAGGAATGAATGAAAGCCGGCTAGAGTCATCCCCAGCTTCTTATATCAGGCATTTGCCCCCTGCATGTTATCCCTGATAACATGCAGTGATAACATGCAGGGGGTGGGGCCCAGGAGGATATAGAGAAGGGGCTGAAACGACAATTAAAGCTTATGCCGGAAATGAAGCTGTAACAGGATCGGTATCTCTATAGCCCCCATCCATTATTGTCACCACATCCCTGAACTTAAGAACTGAACCCATTAGCTCGACCGACTGCGTCTGTCCTTTTCATGTGTCCAAATCATAACTATAGAGCGAACTCAGAAGCCCCGAAGGGGTGAACCAACCCAGTTGGAAGTGCCGGGCAGAGCATCACAGTCAGCCGATCGAATGCTTGAACCTGCTGATCCCTACTCCCCCCACCGTGGTTCCTTCCATAAGTCGAGGAGCTAGAACCAACCCTAGGCCCCCAGATTTGAAGTCTTCGCAGCCTTTCTGTCCAAAAAAGCTGACCAATGCAGAACCTCAGTCGAATAGAGGAACGGAAATGCAGGGGAACTGCTGGCACAGTCGAGTGCGTGGTACCATCAGTCGTATCCGCCCCTGAACCTTGAAATGCTGCATCGTAAACAACAGTTCTATTCTTGTCCCTCAGAGGCAGGTGGATAAGACCAATCCCTCGGTCCAGATAGATATTACAATTCCTATAGGCAGGAGAATGAGATTTGTTCCAGGCAGAATATCCTTCATAATTGTTTCTCCTCTTTCCCCATTAGAAAGACCGATCTGCCCGACCGCCCCTGACATGGCCGACCTCTTACATAGCCGACCCCTGCCATTTGTAGCTTCCTGCTCCACTCAAAAATATTAGATTATCGGCTGGACAATAAAGACCAAGGAGTCGCGGTTCCCCCCCGCTTGGCCCTAATGCCTAGACTTCTCTTCCCTCTCCCAATTCCAAAGGCCGGTGGGATGAGGGCCAACAATAGAATAATAGGCCCTACTCTCCCCCAATCCGGTTTATGCACCGCGTCCCAGCGCTCCCCCTTTCTCGCCGACTCATCCGACCGCCCCGTAGCTGACCATATAAATAGTTGAGGGGCGTGGGTGGGGGTAGGGATATGTAGGGGTGGGAATAAATGGGGATGGTGACAGCGAATCCGAGAGGGATCCATCGTCTCATTGGAGCGGGGCCGAAAGATATAGACACAGGTGACTTCGTTTGCTCCGGATACCCAAACCGATGGATAGAAAAGGGCCTGCTTCAATAACCGGTCCATGACTTCATTAATGGTCCCGCGTCCTACTATTCGCCCGCATATAATAGTAGGGCCCTTAGAAGCCGTAGGGCCCACCCAACCAACATAGTCGAATTATAGGAAGATTTCTCGAGGAACAGCGAGGCATAATTTGTTCGGGCAGGTTTGGGATTTGAAAGCGCAGTCACGACCCTGTGAGACAGACCGCTTGCTCTGTCGAGAACCCGCCCTAGTTTGAGTGGATTTACAACTTTTTCCACGCCACGCAGACCGGACTGCAGGGTAGAAGAGAAGTGCCCATCCTAGTCCTCAGGGCTCTATTCAAGTCGGGGTAGAATAAGTGCCCTGTTATTCGCTGCGGGAGCGGGACTGGAAAACACTCCACTGATAGGGCAGACCAATAAGAACCCGGTCCAGGGTTCTGCTTCCCTACTATTCTAAAGGCTTCTGCTTTTCTTTCACAAATGGCCCCTACTATTCTAAAGGCATCGAGAACTGGCTATTATAGACGAAAAGCTGAAGGTTGTGAGCTTCGTTATCAACGACTATAGATAGTTGATTGGGCCGGAAGTGAAGAAGGTTGTACCCCTTGCCCATGGCGCGAAGTCTCATTTTGCATATTCGATTCGGATCCGGGGATCCATTCTTTATTGCTGTACGCGGCGGTCACGCTTTCTCTCTCCCACCCGGGGATCGACGAAGGTCACATCTCTCCCTTTTCGTAAAGGCTGGGGCGGGGTCCATAAGCTATTGATATCATCTTGAACCATGGAACATGCAGCAGATAAAGACCCAACTATCATTCCTCCCCCCCCCCTCTATATAATTGAGGTTATGACTCACCTGAACGCTAGTGAAGGTTACGGGCCTATAGTTTCTTAGGCTCATCTTTTCTCCGTGAAGGTTACGGACCCCCCGGTGCATGCAGAGGTTCTCTTTAGAGTTGCTCACCTTCCCCTTAGAATAGTAGGGCGTTCAGGTGAGGGCCCCCCTTCTGGTGCATGCAGAGGTTCTCTTTAATGAATAGTAGTGGTAGGCTTTCGAATAGGAGTAGATATGGATCCCCTACTATTATAAAGGGCAGCAGTTGAAGTAGAGGTAGACATATCCACCCGGTTGGGTGAATCGGCATCATCTATGAGGAACGGGGGAGGAATGACTCCGATGAGGGAGTTGGATCGATAATGGACGTTAGACGCTCTCGAAGGTGATCCGGTCTGGAATCAGTCTCGGAGCTCATGATGGGGGTCTAACCGGTCGATTTGGGGAGAGGGTGGCCAATAGGAGTAGATATGAATGGTAGCGGCTGGTGGTGCGGTGGAGGGAGGAAGGACTCACATGGAATCTGGGCAGATCCAGTAATAATAGATAGAATCTCCGGCTCGCATGAAAGGCATCCAGGTCTTCATGCTGGGCCCTTTTTTATATAGTTGCGGGGGGTTCAAAAAAGATTCTTCCCGAAGATTAGAAGCGACCGGATCGGGATGAAAGAAAGCTTAGTGGCTTCGGCTCTTCCTAGTACTACGAATTCCCCGTACCGAACCAGAAGATGCCTAAAATTGATGGGCAATTATCCCTACTATCTATAGGGTGTTAATGTAACACCAAGGAAAGATTGTGGCGTAGGATAGATTAAGCACCCCCCTTAGAAAGGTTAATTAACCAAACTGTGGGTGGGAACAACCAATTCTCAAAACTTGAGTGTGTAGTCAGTGAACTTTACCACCCTGCTGCCTCAACTCCCTTAGAATAGTAGGGGCCCTCCCCCCCCAGCATCCCTCTGTATCGCCATTCCAGCCCCTTCAAATAATAGGGGAATCCCGGCAGGTAGGTAAAGAGCGCTCTCCGGCCATTCCCATGAGTAGCTCCCATTAGTATGCCGGCGGTCTCCCCCCCTCGCCCCCGGGGCCGCGGGCACGCAAAGGGGATGTGTGGTCCGAACCTGCACGGATCTCTCTCCTCGTCCCATGCCAAGTTAAACTCCCGCTGGGTAAACTGCTTATGCCCCTACCCCTACTCTTTTTTAAGGGCCCTACTATTCCCTACTGTTCTAAAGGTTTTGTTCTGGGAACTGGATAAAAAGAATCCACATCTGCACTTGCACATGGAACTGCTGCTCCATCCCGATCTGGCACTTGATCTGTTTATGCTTCAGCTGCTGTTCCACCGGACCTGGAACGGGTCGCTGCGTAGCCCTTGATTTGAGCCCAATAACTAGATCTGGATCCCTGCGCTAACTGCGGAGTATCCATATCAATCCACTGCATCTCGATGGTTTCAAAAACAGGGCTTAAGGGCCCTTTATAATATAGGGGTGGGGAAGGGCCGCCGAATAGACTTAATCTACTGACTCACCACCTACTGACTCACCAACCGCTGCTGGGTATCTCGATATGGGCCCATAGAATAGTAGGGGATCTGCTGCGGGGTCAACGCACTATCAACTAGGGACCCACCCTGGGGTTGATAGTAAGGCTCCTCCCACCCCGCCTCCCGGGGGGGGCCGGGGTGGGGGAATCACTCCTATCGAGAGAACTACTCTCATATGCCTATTGATTCGACCATACATAGAGGTGGAATGGGATGGCCCTACTATTATCAAGGGCCAAGGAAACGGGGGGGGGTGGGGGGGCCGGACTCAATCAATACGTGATACACTCAACCCATAATTACCTATCCTCCCGGCCACCCCTTTAGAATAGTAGGGAATAGTTCCCTACCTATCATCCCACGGGTATGAAATTAGTTTAGACGATCCCGGGGCCAGATTCTTATTTCTTATTTATTCCCAGCCCTACTATTCTAAGCGGGGGGGAATTCTAGCTATAGTGCCGGCCCCCCCCCACCCCTTTAGAATAGCCCTATCTATAGCTCTTCCTCCCACAGGGGAGGGTGGATATAGTTGTAGGGCATCAGTTGTATCACGTATATATAGGAGAGCCCTACTATCTATAGGGCCCGGCCCTACGGGCGATTCCGAACAGCCCCCGCAGGCAAAGCAATGCCACGCTTGCTTCAAGGGCCAAGAGCGGATGGAGACCGTCCAATCCACGGATCTCCGATCGGGAACCCCGCCCCCCCCCATTCTAGAGTAGGGCGTAGCATAAATAGAGAGCACCCCTTCTCCCGCCTGGTAAATAATAGGGGATTAGAGAATCAGGCAGCCTGCCCATATAATTGTAGGGGGGCAGGCCCTATATTATAAAGGGCCAAGCGAGTAGAGCCCCCGAACCATGTTGGTAACCGAATGGCACTAAAGCATTCCGGATAGTTGTCGGTTTGACAGTCATATGACCTAAACTTTGTCATCCGACGGGCGCGCGAAAGCCCTATCTATCTCGTTGGTCAAGTGGTATCTGCCTGCATGTGCAATCCCTATCGCCCCATCTATATATGGACTGACTATCCTATCTAACTATCGATCGATGGGGCGGTGATTCACTGAGATTCTGATCGGCCAGATAGATATAGAGGGCCCTCCCGCGAGCCTATATCTATCTGGGGCCCCCCTCCACCCAGCTCTTTGTTTGTGAAGGAGGGGAGGATGGGATGCCCCCAGATGGAGATGAGATAGGTTGTCGAGCCCAGATAGAGATAGGTGGGGTTGAGTGCCTCCAACTATAGGGTGTCCCCAACGATACGATACCCTAATCTCATCAAGGTCCATACAGCTACAGCTGTGCCATCCCCATATAATAGTAGGGCGATCTGATCCAGGGACGCCATCCCATCAACTTGATCCAGGGATAAGAGAGTCCGATCTATCGATCGATCCCCTCGGCCTCCTCGTCGAGTGCATAAAGAAAGAGTTCCTAAGAAGACCCTGCCTGCCCCTGTTTCTAAATCCAGTAGAGTAGAGGCCCATATATCTATCTGGGAGGCGTCGGTACCCCCCAGTATCAGTTGCTTGCTCGAGAGCCTGCTCATACTATACTAGGACTAGGATCGACCGGAAGGGGCGCAGGTTCATGACCCAGCCCAGCTATATAGCTTCAATCTAGCCTACTATTATAAAGGGCTATTTCTATAGTAGGCCGCCCCCACCCCCACCCGGGCCCCATCTCTATACCATGCATGGCATACAGAAATATCCCCATGACCTTTAGTGGGCCGTCGAGCATACCCCTCGATCAGAGATAGACAGTCTATCGTTCGTACGTTAAAGGGCAGGTCGAGCGCTGGTTCTATACAGAGGGGGGCTGGGCTAGGCTCTTCCCTTTAGTTTAGACGGCACGGGGAAGGATCCTCCGCGGTGTAGAGGAAAACCCTATATTCTTGAGATGCAGTCTTCTGGGCCATATAGAGTCGTATCACGTAATAGTATAGAGAATGGATGGTAGATCCCGACCGATACTCTATTCATTGGAGGTTCATCCATTGATCGATACCAGCTGGACTAGAGCCCAGTCGCGGTGCAGTGATGCGGTCCATATTGGGGGCGTAACATGAGATGGGGATGAGCCATATATATATATAGGGGGGCATGACTCTAGATTACGTCGTCTATAATAGTAGGCTCCACTCAGACCTCGATGGATCATTCATGCGATCGATCATGTTACGTATAGAATAGATGATAGATGGTGGCATATCCATCTATGATCATGTTATGTAACATTCATGCGATCCTAAAATGTTACATTCGATCATGTTACGGCTATTAGAATACTTCGATGGATGGAGATAGAATGTTACATTCATGTATCGGAGCGCCCTATAGATCAGATCAGATCTATATGGCAAGGGGGACGGTCTCTTTTAGTTCGGAGCGCAAGATAGAGTGACGGTCCGGCCCTCCTCTCTATACCTGGGCGGAGCGTATCTCC
>MU213118.1:53441-69964 GCA_018584345.1 Thuja plicata | reverse complement strand
GCTGCCTCGCAGGAGTTGCTTATATGGAAGGAAAACCGATATCCCATAGAAGAGACCGGCATAGAACTATCCGCTCAAATAATTACCATGTTCAGTGGGGGATATGATAGAGGACCGTAGGTACATTCAAATGGGAGGATTAAGTATCGCCTATAGAGGGGTAGGGCGCATGCCCTGCCCAGGCAGCTCTTTGAGTAACGGGTGGGCCCCTGCAGGGTGGGGGGGACTCGATAGGGTTGGGTGGGACGATAAGGACCGCTATAATCCCTTAGGGAGGGAACTCAACTATATAGGCGGGTTGGGTGGGAACATATCATATAGGTATGGATCAATGCCTATGCCCCAGAACCACCCCCCCCCCAAAGAATTAGTTATCTACCCCCATAGCCCTATTATTCTAAGGGCCTATTATTCTATTGTTGCCCGGCCTAGAGAATAAAAGGGCAAAAAATAGGCAGATTATTGCCTATTATTCTATTGTTGCCTTAGCCCTCCTATTCTAAGGGGAGGGGCCCGCAAGAATAGAATAGTAGGGCCGCCCACACACGCCCCTACTATTCTCAAGTGGGCTCGCTCTTAACTCTCAAACGGGGTAGGGGCTCGGCCTCTAACTATCTACTTCACCACACTCGGCTCTTATCCCCAATTTCGCCGCATCTTTCGCATCTATAGTTGGCACTTAACCGAACATGACTGCCCTTACCAGACAACTATAGTGGGGGGCCCCCCACCCAACCCCACAGAGGCTGTTCACCGCCAAACACAGATGGCTTGACTAGAGCCGTGCAGTTCCGGGAATTCAACTATAGTAGGGCATGAGGCGGGCCGAGCTCGAGATTCTATACGTAACATGAATCCCCTACTATCTAGAGTTGGGTGGGATGAGATGCTACTCGCCACTAGAGTTGGGAGGATAACTATATAGAGCCCCCCCACCCAACCATCATCCCAACCCCTTAGAATAGTAGGGCTCCCGGCCCCTATAGTATAGTTCCCGGGTGGGGGGGAATGGGGCGGGGGGGCCGGGCTTGGCGGGGGGTGGGGCATTCATGTTACGTATAGAATTGCCATCCCCAGAACCAACTAACTAACTAACTGACTGACTACAATGGGAACTCCCTGCCGCCTCTTCCTCCCGCCAACGGCTATCCACCCACCCCTTTAGAATAGTAGGGGGAATTCCTTACACCCTTTAGTTGCCCTCCAACTATCGGGATGGGGGGGCCCCCAAGAAATAGAGTTTTGTTGTGGGTGGGTGGATGATAGTTGGGTGGGAGGCTATAGTTGCCCAGTAGGAATCGCAGATTTCCGGATGCGGAAGGGAGAGGCCGCGGATGATTCGATCTTATACTTAAGTGTCGAGCCGGGAACTCAAATGGTTGGGAGATCTGCAAAAAAAAACGAATCCTCCTATATGGCTAACTAATCGATCGTGGGCGCCTTCCCTACCCGAACCAGCGGAAGAATCGGACTATTGATCGAATCCATTCGGAGAAGAGGGACAGAAAGAGAAGAAGCAGCCGATCCCACCCCAACTACAATAATAGATGCAGAGGGGCCCGGTATTGAACACTCGACTAATCAATCAGTAAGTGAACCGATCTCCTTTCTAGCCCTTCCTTTCCCTCCGATGCCAGCCATGCCGGTGATGAACCGCTATCACAAACTATTGATGGAATGCCGCCGGGGTGGGGGGGAGGAGAGGTGGAGCCGGGTGAACCACTCATTCCTCTGATCCATCCCCACCTCTATATGAACCAGCTGATGCAAACCTTCCCGCTGCTCCAGCATGGGACGGCCCTTGCACCGCGTTTCCCGTCCCACCCATATCTCCTGCCTTAGAAGCTGATGAGGGACCATCCCTAGCCCTACAATTTGATAGGGAGTGCTCATTCCCCGCTGATTCGGAAGCGAATAAACCAGAACCGGTCGGTGAGTCATCCCTCCCCGATCCAGCAGTAGAAGAAACTGATTCCCTCGCGGTTCATCAGAACGATCCACTAGCTGATGTCGTACCGGGGTCGGGTGGGAGTAAGAAGGTGGGAACTCCGACGATCCGGAAGAAGTTTGATCCTTCTGCAGAGCGAGCAGGTAGAGAAGTTAGTAGGAGGGGGCGAGAAAGGACTCGGGAATATCATCTGGCATCTGTAGTGGCGGGCCCCTCCCCTTTGTTGAACATAAATGGTGGATAAATCCCTACCTCTTCGTATCCCCAGGAGCTGATGAACGGAATCCTTCCTCTGATCCCTCCCTCCGAATTCGATCTGTTCTGGCGATGATAGCTGCCGGATAGATAGGCCCTCCATCCGGATAAATGAGAATATATTAGCAGCATCCCCCCCCTCAAATATATTATTGTGGGCGGCCCTGCTGGTTGAAAAGAGGGCAACCATCTCCTCCAACTATAGCCACCCACCCCGGGTGGGTGGATGATAGTTGGGTGGGTGCCCCTCGCATTCTATTATTCGGGTTGGGGAGGCGTATCGACTTGAACCCCCTACCCCTACTATTATAAGGGGCCTATTATTCTATTATTCGCGGCCGGCGTAATATTGCAAGCCGAACACTTGACCAACCCCTAAACCACACTCTCTTCCGAGCAGACGCCCCTTATAATAGTAGGGGCATTCCGTACAGTTATCTCAGAAATGTAGAAAAGGAGGAACTATAGTTGCCAATCGATATCGATCCGCATTTGTCAAATCATTCTATAGAAAGGGCCCAACTATAGATGCGCCCTTTTCTCATATTATTCTATCTCGTTTCATGTGTGAAAGAAATATTCTCCCTCCTACCCGAAATCGCTCATTTCTAGGGATTGGTTCGGATCCATCCCCTCTCCCCGCCGCCCCATCGGTGAAATAACAGCAGGCCGATCTGACCGTGATGAGATGAGGCCCTTCCTGAGACAAGTGGTGAATTGGAGGGCGCCTCCCCCTCCCGACGGAATCATCCATCGCGATAACCCCGGCGGGGCTCCCACGCACCCTCTCCTCTCCTTAACAGTCGAGTAACTAAAGTTGGCGGGGCCCCGGGTGGTCGAGTAGATTTCATCTCCAATTATATAGAGGGCGGGAGGGGGGGGCCGGGTCGACCGCCGATCGATAACCACTGAACTGGCCTTGACATAGGTTCTCAGAGGGAGCTACTGCAGCATCAGAAGCGGGGGTTGGAGCAAGCAATGTTTTCTGTAGAAGAGGAGAGTCCTATTCTTTGATTGAGGCTATTCTATGGGCTAGAATTCTTAATTAATTAGCCTGTTACCCCCGGAGGGCGATTAATCGGGGCTCCAATTATTGTTGTGGGAGGGACTATAGGTGGATAGCGGTATGTGCTCCGGGGAAGTACTGTCCATCCTCCGGAACTGGTTGGCTACTGAGAAGGTAGGATTAAGTTCCCCCACCTATCCTTCCTCCCCCCTACCTACTATTCTAGCCAGCTTTGGCAATGTTATGTATTGAAGTGACTGCTGTCTAGAGAAAGCGAATAGGCCGTTGTAACCATTGCGAGAAGGAGATTCGGGTAAGCCATAAAGTCCAGCAACTTACCTGAATGAAATGAAGGTAAGGGATAACCTCACCTTCACCCCTACCCCTACCCCCCCCCTATATATTGAAGGGCGTGCCTTTATCAGCTTACACATTGTTACCCGCTAAGAAAAAAATAGGCAGATTATTGCCTATTATTCTAAACGCCACCCACAACAACTATTCAAACCCTCCTGGGCACCCTAGCCGTTCCCCCCCGCAACATGGCATTAGCCTGCTAGCCCTTACCTTTCAAACAGTAGGGGGTAGGGGGCAATAGTTGCGATAGATAGATAGTTGTTAGTTTTGGAGATTAGATTCTCTACGTAACATGGGTTAAAATAGAACCCCCCAATTTGAGTTGTGGGAGGCCCCTACAATTCTATGTGGTTATGTCAGCAGGGTGGCCCTACTATTCTATGCGAACATAACCCCCCAACTAGAGTTCCCTATGAATGCACACCCGGTTTGAATAGTTGTTGCCTATAAAATAGTAGGGGGGGGTGGCCCCTACTATTCTAAGGGACGCGGCCGGTCCCTAAACCAAGGCGGCTGACTATAAACCCGATCTATATCCAATAGCAGGGTTCGAACCTGCACTGCAGAGATATGGGCCTGACCTGGCGAGTTGACCCCCCCTATCTATATAGTGAGAGGGGGCCCTCTATATCTTTACCGGGCGTAGCGAACCTACGCTCACTCCCCATATATCTATATATATAGGCCCCCTCCCCCTATATAGATATGATATGGTTGCTCGATAGCCGGCTATGTCCCTGTGGGTTTTAGAAAAGACGAGGGCACCCATCATCCATCATCCATTTTGTCTGCTCCCTCTATCTCTACATACATGGCATGGCGACGGCCTACGGAACTAGAGCTGGGGGAGGAGAGCGCCCCTATCTATATATGGCTAATCCATAGTTGGGGTCGGGCAGCTCTCTCCCGCCATCCATATAAGATTATCTAGATGTTCGCTATCCTATCGCCCACCCCGACTATAGACTAGAGACTATAGCCGGGCCCCCTTCTCTATTATATATGCCATGCTCTCTATGCCCGGGAGGACGAGGGAGACTATCTACTATCTATCTATCTATAGTCGGCACCCGGGTTGGGTGGGACTATATTGAGATATGGCGACCCCTATCTATATACTTTAAGGGGTTCGCTCACTCCTCCCCCTCGGCCTCCTATCTCTCCTCCCCCTCCTCTCGATAGTTTCGATCTATAGTCTGGATGGGGTTGGGGGGGCCATCTCTCCATACTATACTATATATAGGGTTGGGGGTTGGGAATTTGCTCGGGGGGCGGGCCATATACATGGAGGTCGAGGTCCAGGTCGAGTATAGCCCAGCTCCACCTATTCTCTCTAGCCCACCCAGCCAGCCGGGCCCCCAACAAGATTATTGTGGGATAAGCCCCCCTTTACCCCCCCTATCCCCCCCCACCCCCCATTAGAAGTTGCCCTACAATTCTATGGGTTGCCCCCTCCCCCCCCAAAGAATTAGTTATCTACCTCTGCACCGGAGGGGCCCACCCCCCCCATTTATAGTTGTTGTTGTTGTTGTTGAATAGGGCGGGCATAACTATCATTTTTGGGGGGGGAGGGGGGTAAGGGGGCAGCGGATAATTGTTATCAGTAGCCGGCCCCTATTATTATATTATTCGAGGGGAACACAATAAGAAAAAAAGCTGGGTATCAATATTGACCGGGATGCAGTAGGCTTTACAACCGAAGGTGTTACCAGCCTTGCTTTCTATGCCGACTCCGTCTCTGCTGACTCCGCTCTATATGCCTCTCCCGCTGCGGGCTCTTGAACAGACTCTGCATCTATTACTAAATCTTTATCCGGAAGGGACTATGCCTAGCGAAGGGCTGCCTTTGCCTTTAGTGCGCGCAGCACACCGGACATGTTAGATCTCAATCGAGCCCTTCTATTATTGTTCTGGGGCAGCAGGGTGGAGGGCGAACTGCAGTTGCCCTACTATTTTAAGGGCGGCCCGCTATACTCTAATTGGGGTTCCGGCGGTTCGGAATCGACTGGTGCTACCACCCTTGCTTTCTATGCTGCTTCCCCTGCCAGTGCTATGGCTCCCTCTCCTGCTGCTGATTCGGATGCTGCTGTCTCAATCGCTGGGACTGGCACTTAAACTAGCTCAGATGCAACTCTTTCTGGAACACGTGCAAATGACACTCACTCATTAGTAGGAACATCATGGCCCTTTAGAATAGTAGGGGCGCCCCCATACCATAGAATTTTAGGGCCACTCGTATGCAGGAACACAAGCAAAGATCGGAACGAACAGCTTAGCGAATTCCCCCCCACAACTATAGATAGAGAGTTCCCGTGCAGGCGAATAGTAGGGGCAGGGGTGGGCCCACTATACTAGCAGCCGCCCCCCCCCTATATAGAATTGAGGTATATTAATTGTGGGAAACTATAGTTCCGGAACAATAGTAGTAAGGGCGCCAGATTCTATACGTAACATGCCAACACCATAATCTACTGAAGCGGGGGGGGCCACCCACCCCGGAGAGTCTCAACGGCAAAAGGATATTTGAGTGGTTCACACGGGGTGATCTCAAGATCGAGTGAAGGAGGTTAGTAGATCCCAGCCCAGATAGCCCTATCTAGATAACTGTTGTCGAGCCCAGTGCCGGGATGGGGATAGAGATAGGCCCAGATAGAGATAGGTTGTTAGCCGGACAGTGGACAGTTACCCGAACAGATTGGGGTTGTGACCAGACCCAACCAGATCTCGAGACCCCCCCCTCTATATGGAATCATCTCCCGAACAAACTCAGCCACGCCCAGATTGGATTGGTTTTTCTTTTAGCCGGACAAAGACAAGGAACACAACCCCCCCCCTCGCCACACTGGTTTCGGATAGAATGGGATAGGCTCGGACCCCCACCTCAATATAATTCCCTCTGCATATCATATATGGCTTGTGGGTGGTATAGTTCAGATCCCAGATCGGTACATAGCTGATTATTCTATCTGGGGGCAATGGACAGGCAATGGAATGGATGGACATTAGGCTAGTCGGGCACTGGACAGACAATGGAATGGACATCAGGCTAGTCGGGCACTGGACAGACAATGGAATCCCCCAGCCCAGATAGCCCTCTATATGTATATGGGGTTGCCAGACACTGGATGGACATTGGGCAATAGACAATGGAATGGAAAGACACTACGCTCTGGCACATCCCGTATATAGAACCCGCGGGCTCGCCCATATAGGATAAATCGGGTCGACTATCTATCTATAGTTGTTGCGTCGAAGCCTAGATATGGGGGGAGGGGTTCGGTTACTAACCGAACCAGTTAGCCTCCGACGTTAAGCCGAGTACCCGAGGCCCTATCTCCCGCTTATATATCCCGAACTCCTCTATCTCCTCGGGAAGGCCCTACTATCTATAGGCACCAAACCACCACCTACGGCCTACTATCTATAGGCGGGAATCAACGCTCAACCCCCCAGAGAGATCTATAGTTACTGCCCAACCCCATATCCTTTAGTCATTAGAATGCCTATCTATAGTCATAGTATATGAAATGGGCTGGACTGCCTTTAGTCAATTCAATAGACCGCCCAACCCCATCTCCTCTAGTGACTGCCCAACTCCCCACTACCAGATTCTCTAGTGAATATACTGCCTATGGATAGTGGATAGTGAATGGGCTTACTTGACTGCCCTTAGATAGTGAATGGACTGCCCTTCAGTCATGGAATGAAATGACCAACCCCAAATATATATATATATATGGGGTTGGGTTGCCCTTCCATCATCGGGAATGCTGAACCATATTACATCTGTAATAGTAGCAGCTGTTCGTGCCCAGTTGTATATAGTACTCGGGGCCTCTCTACAAAAATCGAGTGGTTCACTCACTACGAGTTCTAGTTATAGGGGCCGGGGTGGGCCCCTATTTTGCTATTATTGTAGCCAGATGGGTATATAAGCATAAATCGAGTGGTTCACTACTCACGCCCCTCTTTTATATTATTGGATCGCTCTACAATAATTGGAAGGAGAGGGGGCCGGGCCTCCTTCGTCGGGGGAGTGCCAACTATAATGGGGGGGTGGGGGGTGGGTGGGAATTATGGGCCCAAACCTTTGTCCCCGACTATGACACCGGAACTATTGCTTCCCACCCACCCCTACAATTCTATGGCCCCTACAATTCTATGGCCCCTACAATTCTATGGGTCCCATCTATCTGTATCTTCCAGATAATTGATTAAGGCAATGATGATTCTATCCATCACTTTGTTAGAGAGGTCGTGAGCTGCAGGGTATCATCGAGGTCCGACAGTAATTAGAATAGGGCTATCAATCACAAAAGCAGTTGATCATATACGCCTTACCATTCTATAGGCCCCTACCCTAGCCTAAAATTTCTATGGCTATGGCTATGGGAACTGTTTCCTCAGCTATAAGTAATGCTCCTTCCGAACCCGACCCGGCGGAAGCACTACCCCTGTTCTTCAGAGCAGGGTATTATACTCAAGGCGAGAAGGGAGGGATGGAATGGGTTGGTGGGTCGGTCTCAAGGGTGGGTGTTCACTCCTAGCCCACCCGCCTATAGATAGTGTAGTAGCCTATACTAGCTAGGGTATGGTACTGGATTCAATCAAGTAGGTTTTATTCCAGACCCTACTATTCTAATGGGCGATTCGATTGACTGCTAATGATATGGGGGGATGGCGCGAGAAAGAAAGGGAGGCCATTCTGTTAATTAAGTCTTCCTTGAACTAACTATATCTTCCCACCCACCCCTGATGCCGAGGGAGGTTTCTTTAGAACTAATTCTTTGGGGGGGGTGGGGGGCCCCCAATATAAATATAGTTACTGCGACCCCCCCCCCGGGAGGCGGGGGGGAGGGAGTTTTAGTTGAGGTTTCCCTTCAAAATAGTAGGGCATGTTGTTGCGTTAATCTAAGTTCCCAGTCTCAGAATCCTATTATGATATGTATATATGAGCATAGATAGTAGCTAGCTCGTCCGCATCCCCGATCTCCACGGTGAATGCCCACTATAACTATAGGGCACGTACCAAGTATGTTTCCATTTCACGCCTATAAAATTCTAGGCGAGTATGGTTGCTCCGGCTATGAACCCATCATTGGTCATCATTATCGGAGGATTCTGTTTCAGCAACTGATAGGAATTGACTCGATAATTTGGAATCGATCTGACTGGGTGCGCAGGAGGGGAAATCCCATATCCCTCCCCCGAGATAGAGAGGAAGGCCCCGTTTCCCCTCGGTAGTCGTTTCGTGGTGGAGAGCAAGCCCGGTCAAGCGCCAGTAGGAGGGTACACCCACCTATGGTTTATTCCCAGCCCCCTGGGGAGTAAAGCCCATTTCCCGAGTGATGGATAGCTGGCCTAGCCAGTGCTTTTGACTCGATTCCAGCCAGATCACTCTTATTTTACTAACCCAATCGGAAGTTGATTACCCAATTCTCAGATCGTGGTCAGATACCAACAGCTGGATGCTAGTGCCACTAGTGATAACCCCGGGTTCCCTATAGAATGGTAGGGGCAGTCGGTGGAAGAAGAGAATGTTCCTATCCCCCTCTCGATCGGTAGGAATCCGGACCACTCCAGTGGCTTGACCGGTAGACGGCGAATGAATAAGTCAAAGCAAGCCCCCCTCTATATATATATGGGCCAGCCCCGGGGACAAATATATTATTGTTAACCCCGACTATAGGAGAGAAAGGTCTTTCAAGCGAGTTCCTCGACCCGTCACGAGCGGATACGGAGTCGGCGAACAGAACAAAACCCGCTGATGCTCGAACAGATGGTTGGCGTCAATGATGGCTGCAGAAGGGTGGGAATGTGGTCAACTCAACCGGATTAGTTCCGGATTGAAAGCCGATTCTGATCCCGACTCCGTTGCCGTCGCCTTTATAATAGTAGGGGCCTATAGAATGGTAGGGGATGAGTGAATAAAAGATCCATCTATTGAATATCTATTCCATTGAGGCGGCATCAACAGCAGCGGGAGAGGGAGCGGGAGGCACGGACGGAGGTGAGGGCATCCGGGGTTGCATCTAAGCGGCAGTTGCAGATCCAGTTCGTGATGATCGTGATGGGGGAGCCTAGTGATAGGCATGAAGATCATGATGTTTGTGACCGAGAACCAGATTCATACCCGTATACCCAGGGGCTTCAGTAGTGGTTCTGGGTCCAGATGAAGCCGAAGTCGATCCGGATCCGGCGTCGGTAGATCCAGCAGCGATGGACCCAGTAGCGTCATAGCTAGTCGTGGTGGATCCAGAAAGAAAGATCCAGTTGAGTCCGACAATTATATAAAAGAAGGGCGACCCCCCGTGCCTTTTAGAGAATTGCGGCATCAGTAGCGGTTCCAGATCCTCCGGTCGATCCAGCACCAGAGGATCCGGTGGCGGGACTGGTAGCAACACCAGCAGCGGATATAGGGACTCTGGATCCAGAACCGGATGTTCCGGACCCTCAGCAGCACCACCAGCTTCTCTGCCGCTAGCAGGGATGGGAGGGAGGAGATAGTTGTGGCAGCCCTATTATTCTAAGGGCCCTATCTATATATTGGCCGGGTCCAACAGTGTATCCGGAAGTATAGCCAGTCGACTGAGCTGATGCCCTACTATATATAGGGACCCAGTTGCTTGGCACCGCTCCGTAGCAGATTCAGATCCCGAACCCATGGATACGGTGGCAAAGGCGTCAGAAGCGGAGGTGGGCTAGTTAAGTAGTTGTTAAGTGGTTCCAGAAGCGCCACCGGCACCGGTTCTGGATCGAGGTGCCGGAGACGGTGGCCCCTATTGCCAACCCTTTTGCCAACTGGGAGCCAATAAAACAAAAAAAAGGGGATTGGCATAAGCATTTGACCGAGGTTCCATACCCTCCAGGAGCCGTCGCTCTCGATCCAGGTGTTCGATATCCATGGATATGCGTATATGACGGAACAGGAGGCGGTCTCTCTTCGTAATGGGATCCGGTAGCAGTGGACAACCCGGCAGCAAGAGATAAGGGACGGTCCTTTACCAGGAATGACCGAGCAGCTGAGCAGGAGGTATGGGCACCACCAATTAATGGGGAAGGGGTGGGGACGGGAGCGGAACCAGAAGCCGGGCATCCGAGTAGGGTCAAGAAGCAATCGGTGAGGTGGTCGCGCAATCGGAAGCGGATTGAGCCCTACCATTTCTATAGGCGGATTTTTGATTCGGAGGGAGCGGCGGCGGGTGATTCAGTAGATTCTTTCGACCCTTTGCCCTGACGCCCGATGCTTCCTCCAACGAAGTTTATGCTTCTGATGCAAAACTCTATTCTCTTGGGGGCCCCAATTAATGGGGGGGCCTCTGCACCGGCAACTCTATTCTCTTGGGGGCCGGTTGCTAGTTTAGGCTATTTGGAGAACCCTCCCTTGCTATAATTCTTGGGGGCCCCCCCACCCGTAACCTTCACGGCCCCTACTCTTTTAAGGCAGGAGAGTCCCCATAGAATAGTAGGGGCTCCCACCCACCCCGGAGGGGATTATAGGGTGGGTGGACGAGATTAATTGGCGGCGCCCCAGTGTGCCGGATGAATTCTCGGGAAAGGGCTGGGCTGGAACAGCGAGAAGCGAGTAAGAGGGCCGAGTGGGGGAGTGGGGGGGGGGACCGGGCTAGAACCAATTCTCGAGCGAGAAATACTTAGTTCGATGAATGAGCTGGGAGGGCTGGGGACGAGCTGGATACGGGCAAAGATGTTGCTGTATAAGCACCAGGTATAACTACTTCCGGGTCTTTCACCGCCTCCGAATCGACTAACTAGCTTCCTCCTATAACGTTATATGCCTATAAAATAGTGGGGGGTGTCAATACCCTGCCAATAAAGTAATTGGTGTAGGGGCCCCTTAGAATAGTAGGGGACGAATCGGGAAAGGAAGGTGCCATATATAGATAGGGGCACCGAAGGCATACATCGATTTCCCGCCCGGTAATCTATCGCTGCTCCACCGAACACCTCGATTCCATTGATCTCCCGGAAAGATAATTGATGCTCTAGCTTCTCCTGGCGGTTGTTACGCCCTCCTACAGCTATCTCCTCCCACCCCCTCAAATCGATCACTGAAAGAATGGCCATAGAATAGTAGGGGCCCTCCCAGCCCCGCGTCTGTTGCTTGTCACAATGATCGACTAGAAATGATTCAGTGAGGAACAGCTTATTGCGTTCTGGTCCCGTCCTCTCGCCCGCACTATCTCACACTGGCCTAACCAGCTCAGTACACTCGTGATACCGGGTCCGCTCCGCACCCTTTCCTCCTGGTGAGCCCGGCACTGGATCATTTGATGCTTCCATCCCCACGGCATAAGCGCTTTCATGCCCATTTCACAATTATGCCCCCCACAATGCCTTTCCTCTATAGTTGGGGCAGCAGGGTGAGAGGCAATATAGAAGGCAGAGAGGCGGGAGGTTTAGTTTATTGGCGCGGTGGGAGGATAATAGAGTTGAAATATTAATGGTTTCATTGTCCAAAGGATCTGCTCGAATCGGGCATGTTCCCACTGGCTCATCTACGACATTCGCCCGAGCGAAGCTGGTCGGAGGGGATCGCCAGATCTAGCAACCCTCATAGGGGTCCTCTGATAAATAAAACTCGTCATCCACCATTACGCATAAAAACCCTAAACCCTTTCCAGCCCAAACTCCATTCCCAAATCATATAGAGGAAATGAAACCAACCCCCCCAATCCAATCCCTCTTGTTCCATGACCCGGAAAAAGCCGCTTTCTGTTCAATAGCCAAAGCCGCTTTCTGTTCAAGTACCCAAAGACCCTTTCTGTTCAATAGCCAGCGTTCCCTTCCCCGATGCGGGAAAGCGTTAAAACCCTTCAAGAAAGAGAGAAAGTTCCCTAGAGAGAATAAAGCCAGCCAACCAGGTTCGTTACTAACGAGCGTAACCAGGACTATGGTAGGCAGTAAGGGGGGAGTGAGCGTGTTACGGCACTAAGACAGACAGGTAGCTCCAGGTAAGTCCTGACAAAGCCAGTCATGATTTTGCCATAGAGAACTAGGGCCCGCAGGGCTTACATGAAGCCAGTCGGTCACTCTGGATTGAACCCCCTGCGCGTTATGATGGGCATGAATGAGTGGGTCCTTAGTGAACGGATAAAGCAGCACAACAATATATAAATGACCATGCTTCACTTTCTCGCTATAGGAACCATGATCGATTTTGTACGACCAACTCAATAATGGCTGGTAATTTTGAGAGTGAAAGGAGGCCCACCGCCCATTCCTTCCTTCCCCCTCGCCAACAGATCTATTATACTGGGGCTTGCGCCCGAGTGGCGAGGGCCTCGGCATGCATTGGCCGCCCCTACTATTTTAAGGGCACGATCCGACTGCATGCACACGATATTTCTTTCTATGTACGCTATCCCTTAGAATAGTAGGCTCCTTCAGTGGGTTCTCCAACGGCTAGAAAGTTGGGGGGGCACTTGCTTCGCATCAGGTTCATAACTCTATCGCAGGTAGCTTCTGAAGTGGCAGAAGCTACCTGCACTCTTATCTATCTGTCTGGTTCTTTGTGATTATCCACGAAGTCGATTAAACTGGACCTGCTCCCTACTATCTATAGGGCGCCCCCGCCCAATATAGAGGTAGGGGGCCGACTATAGCCCTACTATAACTACAGAAAGGGGGGGGTGGGGGGTAGGGGGTGGTTGGGTAGGGGGTGGTTGGGTCGGGGGAAGTCCTCGATCTATCGATCGAGCGCCCCCCCCCACTGTAGATAGGGTGGATAGGCCCAACCCAATACCAATCGGCCGATAATACCAATACCTTCGGGTGTTCATAGGGAATAGTTGCGGTGGGTGGCGGACGCATCCGGCCGGATCGCTTCATGCATATCGTATGTACACCTGATATGAGGTCTTGTACGCGTGCTCCGTGTCTAGATAGTCCAGATCTTCACTTGTAAGGGGTCCAAGCTTTCTAAGCTCTATGCTGTTGGGGGACTCGGCAAGGGTCTTACCACCATTGACTATGTGTAAGTCTCTCGAGTACTCCGGGATGATCTTCCGCGCCGAGGATTTGTGCTTGTGGGCAGGGGTGAATATAGCGGACCAGCGGATCTGGTAGTCGACAATCGTTCGGACTTGATAGAAGTTGTCGCGGCACCTATAGTGGGACAGGGGACTTATCGCGACGCCCGCGAACCGATTGACGATGTCTTCGTCGCCGACGTTCGTCAAGCAGGCCACGTGGGTCGGCCAGGCTCTTCTCCGGCTAATGATACCTCGATCTCGAAGCCTTTGGAGTATCTTTCTCACAGGCGCCTTGATCTGGGTTTTGCTGGATTCCTGATGGGCCGATTTGCCCGCTGTTAGTTCGCTGCCGCTCACTGCACTTCGTGAATGAGATCGACCGATAGGGCCCCTACTATCTATAGGCCGGGAGAGCACTCGACCGGTAGGGCATTTATGCTCTCGATCGATAGGTCGAGGCACCCCTATTGAAAGAAAGGCGCCCCCTCTGGGGCCCCTACTATCTATAGGCCATCGGGAGAGCACTCGTCCGATAGAACTATCCAGACTATAACTATAGTAGGGGGGGTGGGGGGGGCGCTCTCGACCGCCTCTAGGGTTGGGCCTCCCTTTAGATAGTAGGGCCCTTTCTATAGCTACCATAGAATAGTAGGGGCCCCCCCCACAACTATTAAGCCCTCCCACCCAACTATCCGAACTATCCATATCCAACCTGTCTATAGTGGGGGGCGACACCCCTTCTATAGATAGGGCGATAGGTCGAGGAGGAAGAGGGCCGACGACCGGGCCTGACGTGGATCGATGCCCGACTCGCCGTTGGTCGAGCAGTCGAGTGAGCTGCTCGCTGCGACGACAAAGCCGTTGGATCGGGATACTCCTCCCTAGGTCTTCCAACTTGGAATGGATGGCGGAGCGTAGGTGGGAAGCTGTGAGATGGATACGGTGCTTCGCCCTCCGACGCTTCTCCAGCTCTCGCCAAGAATTAGAATTGGGCCTTTGGGCGGTCGAGTGCCGACTATAGAGAGTCGCCCCTTCCCGAATGACCGTACCGGGGAATTCTACCGTACTCCGTGCGGCTATGGTTGTGAATCCCGATGAAGAGCCGTTCAGGCCGGATTGTAGGAAGTGGGTGATACGTTTCTGGATTCCTCTCAGGAGCTCTACGGTACCCACGATTCCCGGTGAGAAGTCGTCGGCATATCGCGCGTAACGAATCCTAATTCCTTCAGGCCCCCCACTATCCATAGAATAGTAGGGGCCCCCCCCACAACTATTAAGCCCTCCCACCCAACTATCCAAACTATCCATAGCCACCCTACCTCCATATTGCGGGGGGGGGCCATCTATAGCCCGGGTGGGTGGGGGATATTGCGGGGGCTCTCGACCGCCCCCGCCCCCAATGCAATATAGGGGTAGGGGGCCTCCGCCTCCGCCTCTAAAGATAGGGGTAGGGGGAGGGGTGGGGGTAGGGGGGGTGGGTTGGGTTTGGTTGGGTCGAGGAGATCGAGGGCAACTATCCGAACTATCCAGATCTAACCTGCCTCTCCTCCCACCCACCCCGGGGGGCGGCCCCCCTAGGGCGATAGGGAGAGGGGTGAGCGATAGCGAACCACTCGATTGATTTCTCAATCGAGGGCCCCCTATGGGGCACTCGACCGACCAATAGGGGTGGGAATTAGGAGGAAGATAAAGGGCCTCCCCCTTTAGAATAGTAGGGCCATAGAATTGTAGGGGCCCGGGTTGGGTGGGAACTATAGGCGGATTATAGTGGGTGAACGGAGCGTAATTAAAAAGTAGTGAACCACTCTTCTGCAGAAATCGAGGGCCTTTAGGGCCACTATCCACCCTATCCATAGTAGGGGGCACCCCCCACCTCTCTAAAATAGCTATAGATAGGGCGATAGATCGAGGGACCCCTATTGAAAGAAAGGCGCCCCCTCTTCTAATACTGGGGCCCCTACTATCTATAGGCCAGCGGGAGAGCACTCGACCGACAGGTCGAGGGCAACTATCCAAACTATCCACCCCCCCACTATAGAAAGGGCTATAGAAGGGGGGGGTGGGGGGCGGCACCCCTTCTATAGATAGGGCGATAGGACGAGGAGTGAGCGTAGCGAACCGCTCTCCCTGTCGGTCGAGGTCCTTCGGACCCTCGTCCTCCCAAGCCCCAAGATTAGGATAGGGGGGAGAGGGTCGGACGAGCGGTTCGCTATCGCTCACTCCCTCGATTTTTGCAAGCAAAAATGCGAGTGCCTCACGTCGTCGGTTGAGTTCCCGGTCGAGGGCCTTACGTCGATTGAGTGCATATCGGTCATCGGGATGGTCACTAGGAACCAATTTGGTGATCTGAACAATCGGAATTTCGTGCTTCTGTTGGATCCTCTCTATCTCCTGATCGAGCTTGTGGAGGTAGATGTTGCCCAGTAGGGCCGAGAGTAGGACGGAGGAAGGGCGGCGACCTATCCCTCTCTCCCTATCGGTCGAGGGTCCTCGATCTCCTCTCCCTACCGGTCGAGAGCCCCCCCCCACTAGAGAAAGGGTGGATAGGGGCCCTCCCCCTCGTCCTCCTCGACCGCAATATAGGGGTAGGGGGCCTCCGCCTCCGCCTCTAAAGATAGGGGTAGGGGTAGGGGTGGGGGGGCGAGTGCTCTCCCGGCCTATAGATAGTAGGGGCCCCGCCCCCACTATAGATAGGTTGGATAGGGGTCCTCGTTTATGGATGAGGCGAAAGAACAAACTATTCTTTCCCGCCCCCCCATCGATCTCTTCCTTCAGGATTGGGATGAGTCGATGTCGGTCGATGGTGTGGAAACACTTGCTGATGCCGAATTCCAAGAACCAATTCGAATAGCCCCACTCTTTTCTAATCCGTATTAGGGCCGAGTGGCAGCCTCGACCCGGGCGGAAGTGCGATGTGTCCAGAAACTCGGGATCGTAAATGGATTCGGGTACCGCTCTCATCGCC